>MU726416.1:10263-22144 GCA_026770625.1 Nicotiana glauca | reverse complement strand
AATGAAAAATAGGAAGAGGAAGGAAAAACTCGTAGAAGAATTCTCCGCCTTGCTCCCAATGTGTTCTTGCCTCCAAGGGTGTTGTCTAACCCTAAAGTAGTGTCTCTTGCCTCCTTAGGTCTAATTTGTGTCCAAAATATGTCCCATTTTCTTCCAAATAGGTTTAGGACGCCTTTTATACAAGTTGGAATAGTGTAGGGCCGAAATAACCTTGTCCCGGATGAAATAGGACTCTTTTTGACGCATGGAGAGGCGCGGCCGTGGCCAAAACGCGATAGGACCGCGACCAAACATGGTCTCTGATTTTGTGCCGCGGTCGCTGTTTTGACCGAATTTTTCACCCTTTTACATTTGAAATTTGAAAATTCGTAAAACATGAAAGTTGTATCCCTTTGAGTTATCTTTCCAACCATATATTATAGACCCTAAATGGAGTTCTGAGAAAAAAGTTACATCTATTTTACTATACAATGCACAATATGCCTCCTCGAGTCTTTGTTCGTACTTAATTATCAAATTTGACCCCAAACCTGATCCCGGCTTAATTACTTGAGCTTTTACTCCGACTTCAAAGCTCCAAATCACTTGAATTCATTCCATAACATCTATATAGCTCGAAATCACTCCTACAAGGTATAAAACACACCGTTAGTGCAAAACACTAGCGATTAAAGCGCAAACTCAACTAAAGTGCAGTAAATTAGAGTGTAATAATCGACTAACATACGTAATTATAGCCTATCATCAGTGACCACACTTGCGATGGAGCAGGTGCGGGTGAGCATCGCAGATGCGGTTTTGGCTGTTTAAGTGGAAACCGCAGGTGCGGCACTTGGGACCGCAGAAGCGGTCACGCAGGTGCGACATCTGGATCGCAGGTGCAAAAAGCCTCGGTTAGAATGTTTATATATCTTTCTTCGCGATTTTCAGAGGGTTTCACCATTTTTAAATATGAATATTGGAGCTTTGGGCAATTTTGGAGAAGGAATTCAAGGAGACTTCACTGAGGTAAGGTCTTGGGCTATGAAAACTCGTTTCTATGGTATTAATTCACGGATTAGAGCTGAATTAAGGTTAGAATTTGAGGAACTAGGGCTTGGAAACTTAGGCCTTTGATTGAGAATTTGAAGGACCGTTTGTGGTCGGATTTTGAAACTTTTGATATGTATGAACTCGTGGGGAAACAAGGAATCTAATGACGTAAAATTTATCGAATTTCGAGACGTGGGCCCGAGGGTCAGGTTTTGGTAATTTTGGGATTTGCATTGTTTTTCGATTATTTTCAAGTGGGCTTTGTCCTTTTAGCATATTTTGATGATTACGTTCTGATTTTGGTAGATTCGGAGCATCCGGAGGCCGATTCGAGGGGCAAAGGCATCGCGAGATAGAGTTTGGGCTGGATTGAGGTGAGTAATGATTTTAATTATTGTCATGAGGGTATGAAACCCCAGATACACAGCGTTAGGCTAAGTTGAGGTGACACACACGCTAGGTGACGAGCGTGGGGTCGTGCACCATTGGGGATTGTGACTTAGTCTATCCCGAACGATTATTTTACTGTGTATTTGACTGCAAATTGTCTGATATTATCATGTTTTGGGCTAAATTGCATATTTGGGATTCGTGCCAACTATTTGGACCCTTAGGGTATTTTTACTGATATATTTTCCTCACTGTTTGACTTCATACTTGTGCTCAGTCATGCCACATTTTACTATTTTCAAAACTCAGCCATGTTATTCTGTTTTAAACACCTTAAATGATATTTTTAAAGATGTTTTGAGTTGAGCTTCATGTTTTACTGTTGCCCGAGGGGCTTAGGAGATTCTGACTAAGTAAGGCATGGGGCCTATGTTGTGAGGATACTCTTGGTTCGGGATGCACGTCGCAGTAGTGATATATTGATTATGATAATGAGGCCGAGCGCCAAAGATTGTATGCCAGGAGATGGCTTGTGGTTGATATGAGGCCAAAAGCCTGTTTGATTATGCCATTAGATGGCTTGATATTTCGCTTGGGCCGTAAGGGGCCCCTCCCGAAGTCTGTACACCCCCAGTGAGCGCGGGTACCCATTGTGATATGGGATATAGCCGAGGGGATGGTATTGTTCTGTGATATTGCCCGAGGGGCTGATTCTGTTGTTACTGTGCCCAAGGGGCAGTTCTTATATGTTTACCTTTTCTAGATGTTTTTCCTCTATTGGTTTAACTGCTTAAAAGGTGTTTTATGAGATTCCACTGTTTAATTATGTTTACTGAATTTGTTCTGCCTCTTATAGCTTATTGTTGTGTTTAACACGATTTTATATTTCTCAGTCTTCATTTATTGTTATTACTCACTGAGTTGGAGTGCTCACTTTACTCCCTGCACCCCCGTGTGCAGATTCCAATGCTACAAGTCCTGCTAACGAGGGTTGAGGGCTGTCCAGTAGATTTTCGGAGATTCACTAGGTAGCTGCCCAGCGATTCGCAGCCCAGTGCATCCCCCCTCTATCTTATTTCCTTCTGTTTCAGTTATGTAGTAGTGGAGTATATTTTCAGACTTGTAGTATTATTTTAGATGCTCATAACCGGTGACGCCCCGATGTCGGGCTGTGTTTTATTCTGCAAACTATTTTGTTACCTTATTTTGAGATTTTATTCTGTTAATGACTTAGTATTTATTATTTTAATTGCTTTAAGATGAATTGGGAGTGTGACGGCTGACCTTGTCTTTACGAGAGGTGCCATCACGACCGGGTCCAGGTTTAGGGTAGTGACATAACTGAAAGTACCTGGGCATCAAATATAATTTTAAGATATGTTTACCCGCTGATACTGACTCATCTCCCTCAATATAGTAAGTAAAATAGTTGTTCGGCCCTATATGGATCAGTAAGTGTAACTGCTCTTCCCTAGTAGGCTCGCTCATAGGCGCTCGTCTATACTAGGCTTTGTATCTTGGCCATATTGGATCGCTCAAAGGCACTCGGCCACAGTAGGCTTGATATATAACTTACCATTTGATCAGAGGTTGCCCAATAGGGGCCTGCCCATTGGTTATTGCTCGATAGTGGTGAAAATACTATATATATATATATATATATATATATATATATATATATATATATATATATATATATATAAAGACTTTCTTCTCTCTTGGCTGAAAGAGGACGAAACAAAACTGAATATGAAGTCCCGATAAGGGAAAATGTTGTAACTTATGAGACTAGGACAATGTACATAAATTCAGGAATATTAACTTCCCTTTATGTCTCGTTATTAGACACATGTAATTACGGGATCATGCCAAAATGAATGAAAGGTTTAGCCTTAACATAACTTAACTCCGTTGAGTCCTTAATACCTTCCAAAAAATTCTTCAAACAACTCAATTCAATCTACCACAACACAAGGATATTCAAAATCAGTGTTGAGTAAAGGATAAGTCCGCAACTTAAACTAGTAGCTCGGTTACATAAATTTGGGCAGCATCTCCCATGTAACAAGGCCCTCATCCAATACATATACCAATAAAAACAAGAACACAACAATAAAAACATGTATACATCATTTTTCAACCTTATCTCCATCATAATATACCACAAAACAGCCACACACCCCAACACTTTATACATAAAACGACAACCAAAGTACTGTCAAACAACCTAAAAAATGTAATGACGAATGACCATCCCACCATTCCGTCATTATGTGGTGTTTCTACACGACTTTTATCCTCTAAAACTCTATAAAACATGAGCACAAGAGGACAACATGAGTGGACTACAAAGCAATCCACTAAAAGTGAAATAAATCGAACTCACGGCTTCTGAACACCGTCCCGTGAGTTCTAACTATTAGGAAATGAATTTATCAACCTTAATTGATATTTAAAAGCATAAATACATAATTAGGCGTTTTATTAACTATGAAGTACCTTCCAAAACTGAAACTACAAAGAGAAAGAGAGGCGATATAGTGATACTTACATCGTAGGGACCGTTCTAATATTATCGCTTCTTGATTTTGTACCCCGGATGTTAATCTTCTTAGAAACCCTTGTATAGAGCTTAAGTGACAGTTTATGGGGGTTCTCTTGTCGTGTTCTATGAAAAAAATGAATAGAAAGATTATTTAATACCTATATATATCAATTTTTGAAAAGTCAAAGAGGTGCTAGCTTGGCACCCTAGCATTAGCCCTTCTTCCAACGCTTATATCTTTTTATCCGGATGTCGTATGAAATAAAGGTTAAGATAGTTAGAAAATAAATTCCAAGAACTTAAATTTGGTATTTAATAGTCCCAAAAAGACATCATGTAACACACAAAATGTATTTCTCAAAAAGCTTTAGTGACACGCCTACTTGTCACCTATGCAGTCTCGGGAAACTGCAAATATCTCTCTACTCCAATGTCGTATCGACAAACGGTTTAAGGTGTTGGAAACTAGACTTATATATATTCAATATGTAGGTATATCATCCCTTAATTCCAAGTATATTGAGAGAAAATCTCAGCTATATTTTGAACTAAGTTTCAACACATTTATGAATGTGACTTATGATGACCTTTTCCAGCTTTTGTTTCACAGCTCGCTTAACTTCAAAACATAACACAGGACTAAAATAACTCATAACATAATCTCCTTATAATTTTAAGCACCCTATTCTCACCCTAAAAGTACGTCTAACATTCCTAACTTGTCGACTTTCGATGAAATATTATTTTATTCAATTCCTTAGCTTCTAAACCTTCTAACCCTCTTTATACTTGTTGTTCATGATCTTCTATATATGTAACATCCGAGATAACATGATAACTTACTTTATATAACTCCAAATATGATCTCATTTTTGTCTTACATTAGTTTACTTACGACACACTTTTACGTACAAAAACATAGGGTGTAACATCATTCCCCCCTTTTGAACATTCGTCCTCGAATGTTGGCTTATTTGCTTATTAGTTTCATAAACCATAGCTGTTACGAATATTTTAATATTGTCCTTGCCATCTANTAGTATGAGATGAGATTAGGCTGTCATTCTTAAAATCTCGTAATTGTTGCGACCTTCTGTCATGCAGCATGTACGACTTTGTCCTTGTATGTGCGCCTATGCAACTCTTCTATCCTTTTTCCTCCAGCTTTTAGCCAACCTCTAGGCCTCACTTTGGGAACATATACAGAACTATGACAAGTTGTTCCTCCCTGTATATATAGGAGTACTGAAGTTCTTCGCTCGGTAATTTGTTAAACTTACGACTGTTGCTATATCTTGTTTCGTAACGTTGTATATCTATCCTTATGGCTTTACTACATCTTGGTAGGTTATTCTATACCATAACACTTACTTCGGTTTATTATTACCGAGGTTTGCTACCCAACTCCAGGTTACTCTCTCGCTGCTTATCCTATATGTATAAATCTAAGTCCTCTAGTTCTTCATCATTACTGTTCATCTTAAGAATGACAGCCTAATCTCATCTCATACTATGGAACTTTTTTCTGCCTATTGTTTATTCACCTTAATGTTGATCTATAATCTACCACTAATAACTTGAAACCCCTTACTTAATATATTATCACTAGGGCTCACGTCTCATAGGAGAACATCTGAAGTTATTTGCCTGATCCACCTATGGATGATACTATACTTTAATAACCATATTTCATCGCATCCCAACGTGATTCATCTTATGGGCGTATTCTAATCTCATGCAATTCATGAAATCCCTTCTCTTTGAATAATTACTCAATTGAAATCCTAAATGTCATCCTCTTAGAATTTATCACATTTACACCCTTATTCTACTCCAGTGCAGCATTCCCTCTTTTCTAAATACTCCTAGTCTTAATCTCCTCCGAGTTCATTCAAGGTGTACTGCTTTTTTTTTATAACTTACGAAAACCATCAGCTCTATTGTTTTGATGTGTTTAATCCCGAGGTCTTACATATTCTTACCACTTTCTCACTTACCTTTTCTTATCCTTACTCCCGTATACCTAAAACCTTGTCGCTCTACCATACTTTAGCTTGCGACCTACACATATCTATTTATACTACTCGCAACTTTCCTTTAACTTGATAGCACCACAGATTTCCTTATATTATTCTGGAACCTCAAGGGAGACATCACATCGTCTCTAACTCTTCTTTAGTCTCTTAACTAGACCTCTCGGTATCTTGAAACCATTGGGTGGAAGATATGCCACTGACGACACCACTATTATTTCTAGATACTGAATCATGGTGCTTCTAGCCCTCTATCTGAAGTCTTGAATATTCACAACCTTCTGCACTTGAGTATCTCGTATCCCCTTTACTTTTACCTTTCTTACCTTTAACTCTCGCATCGTATCTTATGTGGCTTTCATAACCTCCCTTTCACATTGGTGGCATTCACATCCATACCTTAAATCTTTACTATAATACTTGCACCTCTTGTGCATATACAATCCATTTGGAGCTTCATACTTACTCCTTATGAGGCTGACACTTTTCTAACTGGCTTTATCGTAGAGCCGTTATAGAATATGGCTGTTGTACTATCTCTCTTATACCTCTGATATTAAGAGTGATTTTGTAGTGTTTTGAATCACGATTTCTATATTTATCTGGGGCTAATAGTAAGAATTCTGATTCACTTAGATGAAGTAACTCTTTAGTTTCCTCTTCTCTCTCAGCCTTTAAGTAGGCTTAAGCTATCTTCCGATATGCGGCTTAGGGTATTAGTTATTACTTTCACCCTTGGTGGATGCTATGGAACATCCATAATATAATCTTCTAACAATTCAACCATTTGTCTATGAGGTAGACTCAATTCTTTCTTTTAACTTATACCGGAGTCTCCTATAGCTATGAATGTCAACATATATGTTGCATGGATAATACTCCTAAATCTTAAGTGTGTTCATAATGTAACTACCTCTGGGTCATTGATTTAAAAATTGCATTCATGCCTTCTCAGCTTTCTTTAAAAAGTAAGCAATTACTTTTCCTAGTCGTTCTGCGTACTTGGCTTATCTTACTGCCCATACCTATCGAAACTTCATACAACTCATATTATCACAAATCTTACTTTTTCCCGTTCATTAGCCATGATAGGTGCCACTTTCTTATGGAGTATATAAAATATTATAGTGAGACTGTTGTTATAAGATCATTTCCTCTTTATGTCACTATGCTTATCTTGAAGCCTTCTTCCTTATTTTTTGTGTGCTAGTCTTTCATTGCAGTGCTTAGGGAAGACCCTCCGAGTCTTGTAAAGCTACAATCTTATTACATTATATACCCCACAAAATTTCTAATGTTCTTATTCGTCTATCATTATCCTTAGTTACTTACCTCCACACCCTTGTGCTCGTAGGGTTGCTTCTGAAATGAAATTTTGATTGTCTCTCTAGTGGCACTCTTTTTTATTTTTGTAACACTTATACTGTATCTTCTACTACCCTAAATCCTATCTGAATATTTCTCAAGAATTACGATGTCGTATTTGCGAGACTAAATTTCCTATGCTGGGTTTCACTACATTTATCTTGTATGATCTACTGATTTATCTGAGACCTCTTGTATGGCCATAACTAAGCTCTTCCTGAATCAACTGCTAACTACTCGTCAGTCCATGCTCATATTTATATTATGCGTAACCTCTCTTGGGTTATGTCTTTTATCTTAACTTACCTTTTACACTGGTTCCTAATCAAATGTCCATTCGCACTTATTATCAATAACATCTGGTGTGGGAACCCTTAATGCCTCTCCCGACATCGTGATTGAATAATATTCTAGAGTCGTAACATATATATAAGATCTGAATAAACGAAATTTCATTCCTTTTGCCTTTTTAACACATGCTTTTTTTACTATTCCATAGTTACTTGAACTACATAACTCCGACTTACTACTATATCACACCTTCTTTCCCTCTTTATGGGAGTACTAGAATTTAATGCTATGAAGATTTACCTATACATGGTTACCTTTTCATCTTTGGCATCTTTTCACGTCTTCACTGACTCTTACTCACCTTGCGATGACCCTTCTCTACTAGGAATAACGAAATTCCTTATGCACGAGGGTGACACCTAGTGTAACTGACACACTTAGTTTCTTAAGCTTAACTTTGCTCAAAGTTTTTACTTTGGCGTAGCGTCTTCCTGAATGACCTTTAAAGGTTATTCTTCTGTTGTCCATTTTATTACTGTTGGAATGTGATCTTTGAAATTCTCTTAATGTCAACTATTATCACATAATTCGATCCCTAATTGATGTTCAGTTTATCTTGTTCACTAGCCCATATTGATTTCTCTTACTCATGGGGTCTAAATTTTTGTTCTGGTAATCACATTGGACTCACCAACTCATTTCTCGAAATGAATATATGACTTTTGGCCTATACTCTTTTATTGTCTCAAGACTTGTCACCTCTTGTCTTTTCCTTCACTTGACTATTGACTCTATCATCATATCATATTTTGATTTACTGTTATCACCCATTTATCACATCTAACTCATAATACTTTATTTACTCTCCTCTTATTCTCCTGCTAATACTTTCGTCTATTACCTTATTTTGAAAATTTCAACAAAACATTCTTTCACTTTTAGCTCCCATTGCTCTATCCACTAGCTCTTTAGGTCGCCTAGTATTCTCTCTTAACTAGGGACGGGAGCCATACAAAGGTAAATATTTATCCATTCTAGGATTCCACTGCCTGTCTTCTGAAATTTTTCTGAAATTCTAGTATTCATATCTAAATGTACTATTCTAGAGTGCACTACCGGGGCATCTTACACGAAGAAGTATTACCATGTTTGCAATATCCTTCGGAAATATCAGCTAATGTTAACAATCCATCCACCATTTTGGGTTACTCTAAGCCCAGCTGGATCATTAAATCCCATCCTTCTCTTAATCAATATATGTTAGCTCCCACAAGGCATAACTAAGACGAGTGTGGCCAATAGTACATACTTTTGTTACTGTTGACGGTAACTCAAATACTTATATTTCTCTTCCTGAATTTTAAATATTAATAATCTTCACTAACTAGGTACCTCGTACCCTTTGCCACCTTGCTTTTTTAACTTATTGAAACTTGTATCTACCTTCTAGTTCTGTCGTTTCTTGTTACCATATGGGTGAATAAATATTCATGCCTTAGGGATCCTTACCGAGAAGATTACACGTCTTTGTACACACATGATCTGCTAAAGACCTCACGTTTACTCATCGGAAACATGATGCAAAATCGAGTTCTTCTGACTCAACTCTTCTACAGCCATATTCAATCTCTTATCAATTGTCTTTCTGGATGTAGGTATCGTTGTATTACGAATAAAAAAAAGGTAGGAGTTTGAATCTTACAACTGAGCTCTACCACACGATCTAGAGTAAGAAGAAAGAGTGATAGTCCTAAATGGCCTGTAGCCTCCTTCTTATAAGTGTATTGCACAACAGACCCATAAACAAGACTCTACTAGAAACGGCTTGCAGACTCTCTAGGACAGAATTGCTCTGATACCACTTTTTTCACGTCCCAAACAAGAAGAGGCGTGGCCGACAACCGGTGTCATACTCGGCCCAAGCATACCACTCTATAACTATGAACTTTGGAGGTTAACCCTCAACTTAGGCCGATGAGGCCATATTCTCAATCATCTTAAAATAATGTCTACAACCAGCAATACCAAACTAAACATCTACATAAGGCTGGTAAAGCCACAATACTGATATAAAAAACGTACAGGACTCGTCTACAAGCCTCTAGGGATAACTGAACTGCATCATAGTCGGGACATGACCTTGGCCTATCCATCAAGCCTGTATATATAAAATGGACTCCACAGTATAGACCTAGTAACTTCGAGGAAGTAGAGCTTACCAACAAAGCTGATGTTTTGCTTTGTCTACTGGGAAGGTCTATCCAGCTGTCTATCTAGACCTACAGGCATGAAATGCAGTGTCCCCATCAAAGGGACGTCAGTACGAAATAATATACCGAGTATATAAGGCAACATAATATTTAAAAGCTGAAACTGGACTAATAATATAATAACTGAAAGTACATGGGTTTCAAATATAATTTGAAGATATACTTACCCATTGATACTGACTCATCTCTCTCAATATAGTAAGTAACATAGTTGACCGACGCTGTAAGGCTCGGTATGGGTAACTACTCTGCCGTAGTAGGCTCGCTCATAGGCGCTCGACCATACTAGGCTCTGTATCTCAGCTATTTGGGCTCGCTCATAGGCGCTCGGCCATAGTAGGCTCGATATATAACTTACCATCTGATCAGAGGTTACCCAATAGGGGTTTGTCCATCAATTATAGCTCGATGGTGGTGAAAATACTATAATACTGTATATATATATAGAATCTCTTCTCTCTTGGCTGAAAGAAGACAAAAATAAACTGAATATAAAGTCCCAATAAGGAAAAATGCTGTAACTTATGAGACTAGGACAATGTACATAAATTCAGGAATATGAACTTCCCTTTATGTCTCATTATCAAACACATGTAGTTACAGGATCATGCCAAAATGAAGGAAAGGTTTAGCCTTAACATACCTTAACTCCATTGAGTTCTTAATAGCTTCCAAGAGATTCTTCAAACAACTCAACTCAATCCACCACAACATTAGGAGATTCAAAATCAGTATTGAGTAAAGGCTAAGTCCGCAACTTAAACTAGTAGCCCGTTTACGTAAATTTGGGCAGCATATCCCCTTTAACAAGGCCCTCATCCAATAAGATATACCAAAAACAACAAGAACACAATAATAAAAACATGTATGCATCATTTTCCAACCTTATCTCCATCACAATATACCATAAAACAGCCCACACACCCTAATCACTTCATACATAAAACGACAACCAAAGTAGTGTCAAATAACCTAAAAACATAACAATGAACGACCAGCCCACCATTCCTTCATTATGTGGTGTTTATCCACAAATTGTATCCTCTAAAACTCCATAAAACATCAGCAGAAGAGGCCAACACGAGTGGACTTTAAAACAATCCATTAAAAGTGAAATAAATTGAACTCACGGCTTCCGATCACTGTCCCGTGAGTTCTAACTATTAGGAAACAAATTTATCAACCTTCATTGATGTTTAAAAGCTTAAATTCAGAAAGTAGGAATTTTTTTAACTATGAAAAACCTTCCAAAACTCAAACTACAAAGAAAAAGGAAGGCGATATAGCGATACTTATGTCATAAGGATCGTTCTACTATTATTGCTTCTTGATTTCGTACCCGGGATGTTAATATTCTTGGAAAACTCTTGTAGAGAGCTTAAGGGTAAGTTTATGGGGGTTTTCTGATCGTGTACTATGAAAAAAATGAAGAGAAAGACGATTTAAAACCTACATATATATATATATATATATATATCATCTTTTGAAAAGTCAAAGAGTTGCTAGCTTTGCACCCTAGCATTGGTCCTTCTTCCCATGCTTATATCTTTTTATCCGGATGTCGTATGAATGAACCGTTAAGAGAGTTAGAAACAAAATTCCAAGGCCTTCAATTTGGTATACAATATTTCCCAAAAGATCTCATATAACATGTTCAAAAAGCTTTAGTGACACACCTACTTGTCACATATGCAGTCTGTGCAGTCTCGCGAAACTGCAAATATCTCTCTACTCTAGTGTCATATTGTCACGACCCACACCGATGAGCCGCGACGGGCACCCAGTACCGTATTCAACCGAGCACCAACGTAACGTATCTTTCTTGTTATATCATCATATACACGGGACATACAAGCCTAATAGGCCAACATAATCATTTATAAACTCAAAACATAGGCCGACAAGGCAGTACAATCTTTCACGTACATGACATATGTCTACAAGCCTCTAAGAAT
>MU726415.1:5241-26061 GCA_026770625.1 Nicotiana glauca | reverse complement strand
CCTAATACAATTGCTTCTAAGAAAGCTGAAAGGTACAATATTAAAACCTACTACAATTGAACTAGACTTAGAACAACCACAATGATGAAACTGGTTCTTCTATCTTAGTTCATGTAGCTTCAGACGTGCATACTTGTATCTAGCATATATTGCTTGCAAATCAGACTTGCTCTTTTTGCTCTCAAATATGCTTAACTTCTGCGTATGTTCATTGCCTGTAAAAGAGAACAACTTGGTTATTTAATAGATTAGCAGTTAGAGTTTGATTGAGACTCCAATGCTTATCCTTAGTCGATTTGAGTCCTTAACCAATACAAAATCCCATCCTTATCCTAGCTTAGGATTGTGTTCTCTTGTCATAAGGAGACTGTCCTCCTTAGAACTCAATGCAACCTTTTCGATTCCGTTCAGAAGATATTTGCTGCGCAATCTTCAATACATATCTTCCTCACGTGCCTTTCATGTGCAAAGGTTATGACTAACTGTGTCTCCCAAGATGGACCAGGTCCTTCCCTGAGTTCATTTGTCAATCTTCAAAACTTCAACTGAACTTGGGCCAACAACATAGAATCCCGTAATTCATATAGAAATACCACAGGTCTTAACCTCTTCCAATGAAAATAATAGTTTCTAACCACCTACACAACCTTAAGATACCTGATTGTTCCCTGTAGAACTTTGAACACATTAGAACCATTCTTGAAAGTCATTCACTCTTTATTCAAACTGCAACTTACCTAACCTAACGAACAGAACCACCCGTGCCTCATTGGCACTCCGACACCGCAAAATGAAATCCTCATCCCAATACAACCAGGCAACTTCCTGCTCTATGCGCCGAGCATTCTTTACCAACCACACTCTAGACATTCCGTGATTCTTATACCCTATGAAGCATAATATAACCTTTGTCAAAATTTTCCTTTACTCTAGCCATAGCTAATTCAATCGCACGCCTCAAACTGGAACCAACATAGCACCTAACCATGCAATCAACTGCTCACAGCAGACTCCCCCACTTGGCTCAAAGCCATAGATCGAGATACACTCAATAACTCATAACACTTTTACTCTATTGATGCCACAATACCATAGAGAGATTAAACTCAAATCATTTGTAAGCTTGCGAAAACCCAAATCATCTAGTACTGTAAATCTTCTACAAATCTCGCATTCATCCCCACAACAGTTAAACCCACTCTCTTAAGTGACCTAAAATTTCAAATTTCAACACGTACTTTTCACTTACATATGAGATCTTCAAACATACACAAAAGGATCACACCACCTGCTTCGCCTCAATCTAACATTTCTGTATACCTTCCACCGTCATACACATTACACTGTCATTTAGTCTTCCTGGGTCTAAACTCATACCGCCACATGAAATGCACTTCAATCTCCAACTAGGAAATACAAAAAGATTCTTCACGCGCCCATAACTCGGGCTACATATCGAATCACAATAGAAATCAAATACTTAATAGTTCATCTATTATCCAGCTGACTTCCTTGTCACTATCAAGTCATATAGATACATTTCGCAGTACTAACATACTCATCACATAGCTAACCAACCGCCATTCCCGCTAATAGGGACAATACCGAACATATAAGTTCAAAACTCATGCTCACACAATAAGCACCTCGGTGCTCAAGCCATAGGCAAAGATCCGGCCTTAAGTCTTTGAGACTGGCCCAACATTAGCTCACAGAGATCACATCTCGCCCCTCGATCGAGGAATCACAATCCATCAAGGCACATCTGATACTAAGCGCTCATGAGCACATACGAAAGCGTGGAAGGAATTTCAAAAGTTCCTTTTCAAGCTGAATCAAGGACGCACGATAAGAATTTAAGAATGTGAAGTTTTCCTAAAGGTTCTGCATCCTCTCGAGGATAAATACAGACGTCTCCATACTGATCCGCAAGACTCTACTAAACCTGCTCATGACACGTGAGACCTAGTAACCTAGGCTCTGATACCAACTTTTCACGACCCAAACCCCGTACTGGTCGTGATGGCGCCTCTTGTGAAGACGTGGCCATCCAACTAACCCAACTCGTCTTTTCAAAAATAATTTAAACATGAATAAACAGCTAAAATATGACTTAATAATATTAATTAGCAAAAATACAACCCAACACACATCCATAATCGGGGTGTCACAAGTCACGAGCATGTATTAGAATGTAAGTACAACCACAAGGTCTAAAAGTACACTAATCAAGGATAATGAACAAAAGGGAGAAGAACAATGTTGCGAACGCTGGAAATCACCTCGTTAAACTCTTATAGCTCTGACTCTGATAAGCCAAACCCGCTACCGGGTGAATAAATACCTGCATCTGCACACGGGGTGCATGGAGTAAAGTGAGTACTCCAACTCAGTGAGTAATAAAGGTAAATAACAACTGAGCAGTAAGAAATCATGTATGACATATCATCATGCTATATAGAAGTAGTGTAAAACCCTTTGAGAAAAGCAGTGAAGCTGTGAAATCTTTAGAAATATCTTAGCTCAGTTTAAAACCTCTTTTAAAAATGACTTTTTCAATAGTATGCAAACAAATGCAAATCAAATAGTGTAGATAAGCACAAAAGTCCGCCCCTCGGGCACCACACTCAATTAACAGATTATATCAGACAATCCGGTAGATTTCACATGAAGTAGCACAAACAACATGTAAAGGCAGGCAAATGAAATAAAGTAAACACACAGAACAGTACTAGTACCGCTGCGGCGTGCAGCCCGATCCACATATCGTTGCGGCGTGCAACCCAATCCATTTATCGTCGACGACACTCACTGGGGGTGTGCAGAATCTGGGAGGGCCCCCTTACGGCCCAAGCGCAATATCAAGCCATCTCGTGGCATCAAATCTAGGCCCTCGGCCTCATGTCAATTTCAGTATAACACTGTTGCGGCGTGCAACCCGATCCAAAGTATCCTCACAAATACAGGCCCTCGACCTTAATCAGTCAACAAAATCACATAAGCCACCCAGGCAATAGTAAAACATGATGCTCAGCCCAAAATATTTTGGAAATATCATTTCAAGTGTTTGAGTCATAATAAACTTGGCTGAGTTTTAAAATAGTAAAAAATACATGACTGAGTTCAAATATATAATTAAATCAGTGAGGAATTATCAACAATAATTCTCGAAGGGCTTAAGTAGTTAGCACGAAGCCCAAATATGGCAATCGGCCCAAGTTATGATGATAACAAGTAATTTCAGTCAAATACACAGTAAATTCATCAATCGGGACAAACCAAGTCACAATCCCCAACGGTGCTCTACCCCGCGCTCGCTATCAGGCATGCAAGTCACCTCAATATAGCACTACGATGTGCAATTTCGGGGTTTCAAACCCTCAGGATGTCATTTATAGTCATTACTCACCTCGAACCGGTGAAATCTCTAGCTCGCGACGCCTTTGCCCCTCAAATCGGCCTCCACGCGTGTCGAATCTATCCAAAATCAGAGCGAACACATCACAATATGCTAAGGGAACATTACCCAATCGAAAACAATCGAAAAATATCAAAATTCTCGAAATTAGCAAAACCCGAGCCCCGAGCCCACTTCTCGAATCTCAGAATTTTTCACATGAGCGGGTTCCTTATCTTGCCACGATTCCATACATACCAAGAACTCTCAAATCCGAGCTCAAATGACCCATCAAATCCCAATTTGAAATATAAAAAACTCAAGCCCTAGTTTCTTCCATTTATAGTTAAATTCCATGAATTTCTAGGTGGATTTCACAATAAAAACGAGTATTGAGATAAAAAATCTTACCTCCAATTGATTCCCCTCGAATCCCTCCTTAATTTCCACCAAGAAGCTCTCAAAATGATCAACCATGGAGGAAAAATAACCCAAAATTGCGGGTGAAATGAGATTACAACATTCTGCCCAGCCATTACCGCATCTGCGGTCAAAATACCGCATCTGCGGCTTCTGCATATGCGGTCAACACGCCCGTTTCTGCGGAATTCATTAAACCGGACTAAGCCACATCTGCGAGCATCTTCCGCATCTGCGATTCCGCAGATGCGATCCAATTAGCTGCTTCTGCGGTCCAGCTCGCCTGCCACTTTTTCACTTCTGCGATGCACCACTCGCATCTGCGGCACCACATCTGCGGTCCACCAACCGCAGATACAAAAATACCAGAAGCACAAATTCTTTAGCTGCAACAAAATACCAACTTCTCCGATAACCATCTGAAATCACCCCGAGGCCCCCGGGACCTCAACCAAAAGCACAGACACATCCCAAAAAATCATCCAAAACTTTTTCCAATTTTCAAACCACCTCAAACGACACCAAAATCATCAAATCATATCGAATTCAAGCCTAAGTTCTTCTAAAATCTCCGAAACACACATTCGATCAAAAACCCGACCAAACCATATCCAAATAATATGAAATTGTACACACATCCTAAATCACTTAACGAAGCTACAGTAACTCTCGGAGTTCCATTCCGACCCTCGGATCAAAATCTCACCTACCAACTGGAATTCGCCAAATTACTAATTTTGCCAATTCAAGCCTAATTCTACACCGGACCTCCAAAATCACTTCCGATCACACTTCTAAGTCACAAATCATCTAGCAAAACTAACCAAATCATAAAAAATCCGATCCGAGCTCATATACAAATAAGTCAACTCTCGGTCAAACCTTTCAAATTCAAAGCTTTCAACTGGAACTGTTCTTTCAAATTCATTCCAAATTTTCCTGAAAACCAAAACCAACGATCTACATTTGTCATAATACATAACAGGGAAAAGTCATGCCTGAGAACTGGCGATCAAAGTGCAAAAGCTCAAAATGACCAATCGGGTCGTTACAGATAACGTTAAGGATTTAGTGTCATGATTTTGCAAATTATATTGAAAAAGTTAAGGACACAATGTCCTTAACGTTCTTGCTGTTATTCTGAATATTAAGGACCTAATGTCCTGATTTTGCAGATTGTTTTGAAAAAGTTAAGGACACTTGGTCCTTAACTTAGAGTCTTAAGTTCAAAACTTAAGGACACTTCGTCGTTAACTTACTGTTACGAAGCTCAAAATTAAAGGACGCTTGGTCCTAAATTTTGAGTTCCAAGTTCAAAAATTAAGGACACATGGTCCTGAAGTTAGACTAACAAGGTTCAAAGTTAAGGACACTTGATCCTGAAGTTTGAGTTCCATGTTCAAAGTTAAGGATTCATGATCCTGAACTTCAAGTTTGAAGTTCAAAAGTTAAGGACACTTGGTCCTTAACTTTGAATACCAAGTTCAAAAGTTAAGGACACTTAGTCTTTAACTTTGATTTCTAAGTTCAAAAGTTAAGGATATTTGGTCCTGAACTTAGAGTTCCTATCCTTAATGTATACAAGGATTGCTCTATAAATATGTCCTGAATTTCCCATTCTCTTGACTTGCAGGATGGAAACAATATGTATTATAGTTGCTTTTAATGGTAGATGGACTGAAGAATATAAATATCGTGATAATCAAACAAAACTTGTTGTAGTACCTGAGGCAATTCGATTTGAGGATTTCATTAAACAGGTATTTGAAGTTATTGAATTGGATAGAGACAAGTTTGAAGTAATGACATGGTTTGAAATCAACCAGGGAACAAGCAAGGGAATGATTGTATCCAAAGATTTAGATCTTCACACATCTATAGAGTTACTAAAAATTCATTCACTTTTCAAGGATTTTCATTTTCATTGTTGATGTTTCGGAAAGAAATTTTGGATCTACAAGCACTTTTGAACATGTCAATCAAAACAAATTCCAATAGATAATGAAAATAGATATGGTTGAAGCTGAATCAATAACTGAAGAGGTGCTTCAAATATTTGATTCTATTCACGTGGAAGGACAAAGCATTATATAAATTGATAACGAACAAGCTTTGGGCATTCAAGTCTTATAGAGTGCGCCGTTAATAGAAGAAGTTGTTGAAAAAACCTCTACTCAACTAACTAGATGAAGCTCAAAATTGAAACCAAAAGATTCCCCAACTACGATATTAAGAGAAAATACTTCGTTGGATGAAATAAAAGTGGGATCAATATTTAATAAAAAGAAGAGTATAATTAACTGTTTTTTCGAATACATCAATTAAAGGACATTTTAAATTAAAGGTTGTTAGATCAATCTCAACAAGATATTCGTTGAAATGCAATGATGATAGGTGTGGGTGGTGTGTGCGTACTTTCAGAGTTAAAGATTCAACACTGTTCATGATAGTAAGGATTGAGAAAAATCATGACTGCTCAGTTAACACTATGAAAGTTGATCAAAGGCATGCAACTTCAAAGTTGATTAGTGATTACATTATTGACAATCTTCGAGACCCAAGGTTTGAAGTTACACCAGCTTTTGTCATGGCAGAAATTCAAAATTGCATGGACTAGACATTGGGCATCACAAGGCGTGACATGCTATTCAACGTGCTTAAGCTTTAATAAAAAGAACACCTGAAGAGAATTATGAATTATTGTCTTCATACTTGTATATGATGAAAAGTAAATACCCGGGAACATATATGTCACGACCCAGACCCGGACCCGGTCGTGATGGCGCCTATCGTGGGGATAAGTCCAGCCAACTAAACCCAATTCGTCTTTTCGAAAATAGTTAAATATAAATAAATAGCCTAAATATGACTTAATAATATTAATTAATGGAAATACAACCCAACACCGCCCTAATCGGGGTGTCACAAGTCATGAGCATCTTTCAGAATGTAAATCCACTAAAAGGTCTAAAGTATACAAAACCGGAATAATGAACAAAGGAGAGAAAAATGGTGCTGTGAACACTGGCAGTCACCTCCTTAACTCATATAACTCCGCCTCTGATTGGCCAAAACCCGCTACCGGGGTGAATAGATACCTGCATCTGCACACGAGGTGCAAAGAGTAAAGTGAGTACTCCAACTCAGTGAGTAATAAAGGTAAATAACAACTGAGCAGTAAGAAATCGCATATGGCAAATCATCATGCTATATAGAAGCAGTGTAAACCCTTTTTAGAAAATAGTGAAGCTATGAAATCTTTAGAAAAACATCTTAACTCAGTTTAAGCCTCTTTTGAAATGTCCTTTTTCAGCAGTTACGCAAACGAATGCAAAACAAATAGTGCAGATAAGCACAGAATTTTCGCCCCGCGGGTACAACACTCAGTTATCAAAGAATGCCAGAGTATCAGGTCTATATTGCAAGAAGTAGCACAAAACAATAGATAATAGCAGACAAATAAGATAATGCAAACACATCAAACCGTACCGGTACCGCTACGGCGTGCAGCCCGCTCCACATATTGTTGTGGCGTGCAACCCGATCCATTTATCATCGACGGCATTTACTGGGGGTGTGCAGACGTCGGGAGGGGCCCCTTACGGCCCAAGCGCAATAATAAGCCATCTCGTGGCATCAACTAGGCCTTCGGCCTCATATCAATATCAATATCATACCGCTGCTGCGCGCAACCAGATCCCATACTCAGTCCAAAATCACATAAGCCTCTCGGGCACAATAATATAGAAATATTCAGCCCAAACTTCATTTGAAAATATTAATTAAGTCTCTAGTTTGAGAAAAGGTGGCTGGGTTTGCAAAACAGTATTAAATACTAGGACTGAGTTCAACAATATGAAAAATGGTGAAGCTCGATATTATCCTTCCAATATACTGAAATTGAATCTGCTCGTACTCATTAAAGATCCCAACGATCTCATTTAATCAACGCACTACTCTGGTGACATTACACATTAATACAGGACTAAGCCACAACTCGCACAATACGCGCACCAATAAGCAATAGTCCGAACATACTCAATTCATGAAAATGACTCAAATAAAAGAGCTGTACTGTAACGACCTGGCCGGTCTTTTTTGAAATTTTCTCCCCGATCCCCTATTAACTGTTTCCCCTAAGTTCATTTCCGCTATTTTGGTTTGCCGGGATGTTCGGTGTTGAGTTTTGGGGAGTTTTGGGACACTAGTCCCTAAATGAGAGCTTAAGTGTTGGAAAATGGTTCGTAGCTGGAACAGTGTGAAGACGACTTCAGAATGGAAATCCGATGGTTCTATTAGCTCTGTTAGGTAATTTCGAGGTTGGGAGCGTGTTCGGAATGTATTTTGGAAGTCCGCGGCTCATTTAGGCTAGAAATGCCGAAAGTTAGTATTTTGGCAATTTCCGGTTGATAGGTGAAATTTTGATCAGAGGGTCGGAATGGAATTCCGGAAGTTGCTGTAGCACCGTCATGTCAATTGGGACGTGCGTGCAAAATTTCAGGTCATTTGGACGTGGTTTGGTCGGGTTTTTGATCGAATGTGTATCTTTGAAGTTTTAAAAGAACTTAGGTTTGAATTCGATGTAATTTGAAGATTTTGATGTTAGTCGAGGTGTTTTAATAATTGTAACAAGTTTGAATAACGTTATAGGATATGTTGGTACTTTTGGTTGAGGTCCCGGGGCCTCGGGTGTGTTTCGGATGCCCAACGGGTCATTTTTGGAAGGTTTTGAATTGCTGTTTCTGGTATCTGGTGTTGTCCTTCACGTCCGCGAGGTCCTATTGCGTTCACGAAGAAGAAATTGGCCTCTGAGACTTTGTTCTTCGCGTTCGCGAAGAAGGAATTTTCTGTCGCGCAGGTCCTACTTCAGAAGCTCATATCTTTTGATCTACAAGGAATTTTGAGGTAATTGAAACACAAAAGTTGTAGACCTTCGTGTCTAGTTTCCAGAAAGCTAAAGAAATCGTAATTTGGACATCTGTATCAAAAGTTATGGACATTTTACTAGAGTCTGTCCGGGAAGAGTAAATTATGCACTTGAACATTTTTGTTTTTTAGCGTTCGCGACAAGGCATCGCATTCGCGAAGCACAATTTTTGAACTTGAACAATTTGTTCTTCGCGTTCGCGACAAGGCATCGTGTTCACGAAGAAGGATTTTCCTGGACAGAATGTTTAAGTTCTAGAAATGGGACTTCGTTCCCATTTCCCATTTTTGACGATTTGGAGCTCGGATTGGGTGATTTTTTGACAAATTTTCTTAGAGAACAATGGGGTAAGTGTTTTTAACTCAATTTTGGTTGTATAACTCGAATCTATCGCAAGTTTTTATGTTTAATCTGAGAATTTTGTTGAAAAGGATAGAAAACCCTCTTGGATAGAATCACTGATTTGAGGGTCGAAATGATATGGGAATTTTATAAATTTGGTATGGTTAGACTCGTGAGAGTGCGAGGTTTCTGGAAATGTAAATTTTACCCGGCTGCGAGATGTGGGGCCCGAGGGGTATTTTGGTCATTTTACATAATTTTGCGTATTAGCTTAGAATTTAATTGTAGAATCAATTACTTGAATTATTATTTACATTATGCAATTTAATTGAATAGATTTGAGCCATTTGGAGTCGAATACTCATGGCAAGAACGTAATTTTGGATTGAATTTTGAGCCGGTTCAAGGTAAGTGTTTGATCTAACTTTGGCTTGAGGGAATAGGATTAGAGTGTTATTAATTGTTAAATGATCGAGTACGGTGTATAGGCATGGTGACAAGTATCTATACATCGGTGTCTAGCACGACCGGGGTTCTTTGTTGGTACTTGTTTTGGCATACCTTGGGACTCTTCCAAGCTAATTAATGATTGTCTATATAATGGGAAGAGTTTGAGGATTTATTTATAAATTGTGAATTCTCTGGAGCGTTGGCTCATATGATAAAAATACTATCGAGTAAGAAATGAAAGAATTGGAAAGAGATGTGATTATCTCCCTTGCCGGGATGTGTAAGTTGTTGTTATTGCTCCCTTGCCGGGATTTAGCTGTTTAATTGTGTATTTTCCTTGCCGGGACATTTCTTGTTATTATTCATTTCCCTCGCCCGTTTGGTTGTGATTGATGTTTGGGTGAGTAAGAGTGATGATGCACGAAGGGTCATTCCGTGCCATTGTTGATTATATTATGCACGAAGGGTCATTCTGTGCCATTGTTGATTATATTGTGCACGAAGGGACATTCCGTGCCATTGTTGATTATATTGTGCATGAAGGGACATTCCGTGCCATTGTCGATTATATTATGCACGAAGGGACATTCCGTGCCATTGTTGATTATATTTTCACGAAGGATCATTCCGTGCCATAAAATGAGAGTTATGTGAGGGAAGCACGAAAGGTGATGCCATGCATTTTATTTGATTGCTTTGGGTGAGGATGAGAGTAAAAAGAACGATGGTTGATGCCGTGCAACTGTTGGATTTCTTGTTTCAGTTAATTATTGTTGTGCCCTATTTCTTATTTAAGTTGATGACTTTTATATCCGGATTGTACTCCCCCACAGCATGCTTCCCTCCCTTTTAACTGTTGGTTTTGGTATTCTTCCCTTTTATTGCACATATATATATATATATTGAACTGCACAGGTTGATTTGTAGTCCTGTCTAGCCTAGTCACTACTTCGCCGGGGTTAGGCCAGGTACTTACCAGCACATGGGGTCGGTTTGTGCTAATTCTACACTCTGCGCTCTTTTTGCGCAGATACAGGTTTCGGACAGCAGCAATAGCAGTAGTGCGAGTATTAGCATTTCGATCAGTGAGATACCAAGGTAGCCTTGCAGGCGTCCGCAGGCCCGACGACTCCTCTATCTTTATTTTCAGTCTGTTATCTCATGTATTCGAGACAAACAGTTTTGTATTTCTTTCAAACGGTTGTGTTTAGTATTCTTAGAAGTTCGTGAGTATTGTGACACCAGTTCTTGGGTAGAGATTTATGTTTGGATTTTTTTGTATCGCATATAGTAATATTTACCTAAGTCTTCCGTTAAATTATATTATTCCACTGTAATTATGTTATTGTTGCTAAAAGTGTTAAAATAAGAATCGTTAAAAATAGAAAGATAAGTAAGAGTTGGCTTGCCTAGCTCCCACTAGTAGGCGCCATCACGACTCCCGATGGTGGGAAATTCGGGTCGTGACATGTACTTCAAGCTCTCCAGTACCAGCACAACACAAGACGGAGAACCAGTCTCCTATCATAGAGACAGAACACACGAATCTAACTCGCAATATCATACATCCGCATAACTTCGCCCCAACACGTGACCTCATCCAGTACGAACCACTTAGGCAATAAGCCACCCCGTACATAATCAAAAGTCTCATATGATGCCACAAAGTGCCGATAGGCTACCGATTAAAACACGGTACAAAAAAAGAAGACGAACTCTAGAAGGAACTACCTAACTCACGTACTAATTGTCACATCTCCTTTTTTACCAGCTATTTACTACACCCCGAGAAGGGATATAATAAAAGGAAGGAGTTTTTTCAATTTAAGGACAGTCGGAACGGGATTTATTTATTTAGTTTCAGAGTCGCCACTTGGGAAAATAATGGTGTCCCAAGTCACCGTATGAATCCCGAACCGAGGAAAGTTTGACTCTGTTACAGTCTGCGAACTAGAAATCCGGATAAGGAATTCTGCTAATCCGGGAGAAGGTGTTAGGCACTCCCGAATTCCGTGGTTCTAGCACGGTCGCTCAACTGTTGTATTTATTTTTATCTGATTTTTATGCATGTTCTACATTTATGTGCCTTTTTTATTAATCAACCGCTTCTATACTTATTATTTATTTTTTAAGAATTGCAACGTCGTGAAAATGCATTTCGAATCACGCCGTACCAGTACGCCCGTGACTTTTAACACATTTCGACTTCGTTGAGATTTGGATTTGGGTAACATAGATGTGCACCCGTATTGGAAAAGTAATATTATTATAAATCGCGCCTAAAGCACTTACGTATTTATTAGTTTTGGGAAAGATCGTGAAATTCGCTAAAACGATCCTTCCAAATCTAAAATTTATATAGCAATTTATTTGAAGGCCCCGCAATTGTGTATTATTATTTGGCGAGGCTCATCATCTCTATTTTTATTCAAGGTCGATACTAAAGCACACTATATTTTCTATTGGTTTTTGTCTCTAATAATAAAGGAGATGCCCTAATTATTTAATATTACCTAATGGTTATTACATTTGGGCCACGAGCTCATATGAGCCTAGGCCTTCAATTATTTTGGGTTTGATTATAGCCCGTATGGCAATAACATGGCTAGGTGTGTCAGGACTAATTGAATCCAGCTTGGGCCTAAGTTTTGGGCTGTGTGTCAAGATGTCCAGACCGAAGGTAACTAACGCAACTATTCTGTTGCCTTAATATATTCATACAAATATTTGAAAAATAGATAACTGAATGATTTTGTATTAAAACGCTACTTTGATTCAAAATGAAAGTGTGAAGTCTAAACTACATTAACTGTACTCAAGTTGAATTGCAAACATTATTCTTTTATACACCTATTTTATCAATTACTGGAACTCAACGAGAATTTACAGTTAGAAATATTTAGACCTGTCATGGCCATTAACAGAAACGTGATTTTTTTAAAAAATAAAACAGGCTAACACAAATTGAAGCTGGCTAACGATTTTCAAATTTCATTACTAACAAGTTGTTCGTGATCACTTAAGATCCAGAAACTTTTAACTAAATCGAATTTTGATATTATTACAAACTCACTACTATCACTAATCTAATACCGAGATCCATACAGCCCTATAACTAACATGCTTCAAATACAACTACTGTTATTGTAATAGACTAACAATATTGTAAAGTTCAACAGTCCAAGTCCATATGGTTTAATTACATACTCGAACTATTCCTAATGAATACAAGGACTTTTGATTGGATCAAATATTAAGTAGAAAACAACTTGAAATAACATATAATCATTTTATTTATCTTCATCGAACTGAATTACATCATCAAGTTCAGAATTGTACCTGGAAAATGAGAGCAAACCGATGAGAATTCTAAACCACAACAATAGAATTAAGATCAGCAACAAAACTCAACAGCAATTAATCATAGCCTCAAATCAACACCAGATTAATTCTCAATAACTAAGGATCCATCAGAGAAGCCAGTAAATACTACAGCAACTTGACTTAATCAGAAAAACCAATAGAAAACCACAACGAGCATGAATTGATCAGAAATACCAGCAGATCATCCACAACGAACACCAGTTGATCAGTAAATCAATAGGATTTCTAAAGTTTTCGAATTGAAATCGAAATTGGGATCCTCTAGGGTTTCAGAAGTTTCTAAGTTTTTCTAAACTTGTAGGGTTCCAAAAAGCTCCTGAATTAAGGCTGAAGTTGCCTAATTATAGATTTGGAAAGGGAGGGAATTTCAAATGCTGAAATTATCCCTTAATCCCTTATTTATTGTAATTAGACCCCTGTTCTTTTATTTAATTGCCTCTTTTTCCCCTGTATTTATGCCGTGTTACCCCTTTTCCCCAATCTAGAAGGTTCCTACCTTTAGCTTTTACTCTTCTAACCCTACCTCTTTAGGATTATTACTGCATTACCCTTTTATCCTGTCTAGAATACCCTTCACCCCTTAGGTATTTACCAATGAACCAAATTGGATTCCCAAATCTACCCTTATTCCCTTAGAATTATTACAATGAACCTACAGCCATTCCCCAAATTAACCCTGTTTTGGTATTTTATTTTCCCTTAAACCCCGTACTACCCATTAACCCTAATTATAAGCAGATATGCAAAATTACTCTAAAATCAGGGTCGAAACCTTAATTAATTACCAGAATTAGTCAATTAATTGTCAATTTAACAGATATAACCAAATCAAAACTAGGTAATCAATTAACGAGATTCAGAAGACCACTCAAACAGATAAAGAATCCAATTAACAGAAGACCTTGGCTACTAATCAGGTTTTTAACAAACAAAACCCTAAAACTAAATGTAACAGTACGAATAGCAATCAAAACCCAAGACTATGTTATCAAGAATTAACCACAAAAAGGAAAATCGTGGACATGCAACAAAAGCAGAAGTAAAACAATAGAAAGAGAATCAGACACTTAGCTTTTTTTTAATTCTCTTTTCTTCTTTATTTTCTTTTTCTCTCTTTCTTTCTTCTGTTCTTTTCTTTTCTTCATTTTTCTTGATTTTCCAGGCTTTATTGAAACTCTGGATATCATTTTCTTGGGACCTTTAGCTTCAAGCAGACCTTTGAGTCTTCTTTTAGTGAAAAGACTCCTTAGACTTAGGGCTGGGTGTTTGAGGGATGTCATGGGGTGGTTTTGAAGCAATAGTGTTTGCCGGCGAGGGTTCCAGCGACACTCAAATTAATATTTGACAAGTTCTGGGCTTATTCGAAGGAAGATACTTAGAGGGGATGAAAGAGGAGGCCTAGGGGGTCCTAGGGTGTTAAGGGTGGATTCAGAATCAAATGCCGTGTTCGCCGGAGTAGGGTTCCGGCGACACTTGGATGAATATTCGAAGATTTCTGGTGGGTTTCGAAGAAAACTAGTTATGGGGGTGAAAGAGGAGGTCAAGACCTTCCTGTGGTGTTAATGGTAGATTCATCGGAGTTGTTTGTGTTTCCCGCCGGTAGGGTTCCGGCGGGGTTGATTGAGAGGAGAAGGGGGCGGCTAGGGTTTGATATGAGAGGGCGAGGAAGATGAAATGAATAAAGGCGTTATGTTTTGTATATTTAAAACCTGTGGGTGATCAGGGACCGTTAGATTAAGATCAATTAACGATTGAGATGAATTGACGCCTATACGACGTCGTTTGATTAAGTAACGATTCAATTCTATCCATCAGATTAAATAAATGAAAGGTCAAGATCTGACATTTTAAACATCGTCGTTTGGTTTAATAGATGGCCGGTATATATGACCGTTTGATCAAGAATTTTAACGGCCCAGATTGATTGCTCTCAAACGGTGTCGTTTGGATTAATAGGCAGCAGACGGGTAAAATATTTGGGCTTGGGTTGATTGTATTGTATATTTAATTTTTTGGGCCACATTATTATCAGCCCAATGTATATGTACCTTTGTATTTTGTTTTTCTTCTTGTATTTTGTATTTTATTTTATTTTTATTTTTGTATTTTTATTTAATTTAACATGCAAATAATCAACACAAAATTCACATAAATTATAAAAAATAAGGAAAAATTGTTTATTCGAATTTTATGGGAATAAACTCATATATAGGGTAAAAATCACGTGCTCACAGCTGCCCCTCTTTGCTCGGAAACACGAAGAGTTTTCGTGCAAAGATAAGTGAGCAAATATGAGCGATTTTTACCCGTTCGAGTATTCCGTTGTGAAGCATTTTGAAAAGTTTTGACCGCGCCCTGCTTCAGAGGTTGCTTACATATCCTGGGCTAAACAGGAATCAGGTCAGTATAGTTCGGGAATGTCTGGTAGCTGGGACTACCAGGGACTGTGATCTCATTGTTGTTGGTGTTGTTGCCGCTATTACTGCTGACTGATCCCTTATTACATCATGGTAAAATAAAAGAAACTAGCCTAAACTATGATCTATGAATTACAACAAAATCCTATATATGTCTTCCAACTTGTTCTTGTGTTGCCTTGAACTTGTATCTTGTATTCTTCCAACGGCATTCTTGTTGTTGCCTTGATGATGCTTGATTACTTCAATATGTGTCCATTTTCCAGGTGTTCTCCTACTTGCTGAAGTTGAAAAATATTTCCTTTGTTCTTCAGGTAGGCATCCTACTTACAATTCCTCTCATTTTTTTTAATGTATTCCCTTGTTCTCCAGTTGGGCTCCTGCTTACAATTATTTTTAAAATGTATTCCTTTGTTCTCCAGGTGGGATCCTGCTTTGGTGACTGGGCATATCATGTTATCAGATATTAAAACTAAAACTATGATTTAGATTATAGTTCCCTTGTTTTTCAGGTGGGTGCCTGCTTACTGATTTAAAAATGTGTTCCCTTGTTTTTCAGGTGGGTGCCTGCTTGCTAAACATAAAATGTATTCCCTTGTTTTTCAGGTGGGCGCCTGCTTGCTAAACTTAAAATGTATTCCCTTGTTTCTCAGGTGGGCGCCTGCTTGCTAAACTTAAAATGTATTCCCTTATTTTTCAGGTGAGCGCCTGCTTGCTAAAATTAACATGTATTCCCTTATTCTACAGGTGGGCGCCTGCTTGCTAAACTTAAAATGTATTCCCTTATTTTTCAGGTGAGCGCCTGCTTGCTAAAATTAACATGTATTCCCTTATTCTACAGGTGGGCGCCTGCTTGCTAAACTTAAAATGTATTCCCTTATTTTTCAGGTGAGCGCCTGCTTGCTAAAATTAACATGTATTCCCTTATTCTACAGGTGGGCGCCTGCTTGCTAAACTTAAAATGTATTCCCTTATTTTTCAGGTGAGCGCCTGCTTGCTAAAATTAACATGTATTCCCTTATTCTACAGGTGGGCGCCTGCTTGCTAAACTTAAAATGTATTCCCTTATTTTTCAGGTGAGCGCCTGCTTGCTAAAATTAACATGTATTCCCTTATTCTACAGGTGGGCGCCTGCTTGCTAAACTTAAAATGTATTCCCTTATTTTTCAGGTGAGCGCCTGCTTGCTAAAATTAACATGTATTCCCTTATTCTACAGGTGGGCGCCTGCTTGCTAAACTTAAAATGTATTCCCTTATTTTTCAGGTGAGCGCCTGCTTGCTAAAATTAACATGTATTCCCTTATTCTACAGGTGGGCGCCTGCTTGCTAAACTTAAAATGTATTCCCTTATTTTTCAGGTGAGCGCCTGCTTGCTAAAATTAACATGTATTCCCTTATTCTACAGGTGGGCGCCTGCTTGCTAAACTTAAAATGTATTCCCTTATTTTTCAGGTGAGCGCCTGCTTGCTAAAATTAACATGTATTCCCTTATTCTACAGGTGGGCGCCTGCTTGCTAAACTTAAAATGTATTCCCTTATTTTTCAGGTGAGCGCCTGCTTGCTAAAATTAACATGTATTCCCTTATTCTACAGGTGGGCGCCTGCTTGCTAAACTTAAAATGTATTCCCTTATTTTTCAGGTGAGCGCCTGCTTGCTAAAATTAACATGTATTCCCTTATTCTACAGGTGGGCGCCTGCTTGCTAAACTTAAAATGTATTCCCTTATTTTTCAGGTGAGCGCCTGCTTGCTAAAATTAACATGTATTCCCTTATTCTACAGGTGGGCGCCTGCTTGCTAAACTTAAAATGTATTCCCTTATTTTTCAGGTGAGCGCCTGCTTGCTAAAATTAACATGTATTCCCTTATTCTACAGGTGGGCGCCTGCTTGCTAAACTTAAAATGTATTCCCTTATTTTTCAGGTGAGCGCCTGCTTGCTAAAATTAACATGTATTCCCTTATTCTACAGGTGGGCGCCTGCTTGCTAAACTTAAAATGTATTCCCTTATTTTTCAGGTGAGCGCCTGCTTGCTAAAATTAACATGTATTCCCTTATTCTACAGGTGGGCGCCTGCTTGCTAAACTTAAAATGTATTCCCTTATTTTTCAGGTGAGCGCCTGCTTGCTAAAATTAACATGTATTCCCTTATTCTACAGGTGGGCGCCTGCTTGCTAAACTTAAAATGTATTCCCTTATTTTTCAGGTGAGCGCCTGCTTGCTAAAATTAACATGTATTCCCTTATTCTACAGGTGGGCGCCTGCTTGCTAAACTTAAAATGTATTCCCTTGTTTTTCAGGTGGGCGCCTGCTTGCTAAACTTAAAATGTATTCCCTTATTTTTCAGGTGAGCGCCTGCTTGCTAAAATTAAAATGTATTCCCTTATTCTACAGGTGGGCGCCTGCTTGCTAAACTTAAAATGTATTCCCTTGTTTTTCAGGTGGGCGCCTGCTTGCTAAACTTAAAATATATTCCCTTGTTTTTCAGGTGGGAGCCTGCTTGCTAAACTTAAAATGTATTCCCTTCTTCTACAGGTGGGCGCCTGCTTGCTAAACTTAAAATGTATTCCCTTGTTTTTCAGGTGGGCGCCTGCTTGCTAAACTTAAAATGTATTCCCTTGTTTTTCAGGTGGGCGCCTGCTTGCTAAACTTAAAATGTATTCCCTTGTTTTTCAGGTGGGTGCCTGATTACTGATTTAAAAGATGTTCCCTTGTTTTTCAGGTGGGTGCCTGGTATTAGACTTAAAATATATGTATTCCCTTGTTCTACAGGTGGGCGCCTGATTACTAAACTTAAAATGTATTCCCTTGTTTTCCAGGTGGGCGCCTGCTTACAAACAACCAACAAACCGAAGAAAATATTTCTGCCCCAGTTTGATAACCGGGCTCTGAATTATTTTACCAACTATTATAAGAATTTAAAAACTAAGTTCTATTATCAGGGAGGTCTTGACCAATCCTAACTATCTCTTCTACAGATGTTACTTCATTGTATTTATTATCAAATGTCTTAAACCATTCCCCATTATCCAGGAGGGTCCTGACAATTTCTAATGAATTTACCCTATCTCTTCCAAGAGCATTACTAATTTGCTATTAAAAGGTCTTAACTACTCCCCATTATCCAGGAGGGTCCTGACAACTTCTATTACAATTTTACTATATTTTATTCTTAAAACTACGTCCCATTATTCAGGAGGGTCCTGACAAGTTTTCTTACAATTTCTATTATATTTTATTTTTAAAACTTCATCCTATTATTCAGGAGGGTCCTGACAACTTTCATAATTTCTACTACGTCCCATTATCTAGGAGGGTCCTGACAACTTTCTATTACAATTTTTACTTATATCTTGTTTTTAAAACTACGCCCCATTATCCAGGAGGGTCCTGAAAACTCCTAATCGAAACCTACGGCAAACTTTTAGAACGAACTTATATTCCTTTTCATACCAAGTTATGTTTCTTACGATTGTTTTAACATTTAAACTAAGTCCCATTTTTCAGGAAGGTCCTAAGAATTCCCAGTCATACCTGTTTGGGTGCCGCTTTTCTTTACGGAGGATTTCTCCGAAACTTCTGCCCCTGTTTCAATCAAAGCAAATCTGGTCAGTTTTAAAAATGTGGTGGTTGGTTTGTGGCCTTGAACTTTGATGACGATTGTTCTTTCACTTCCTCTGATAACTGATTTCCACTTAAATGCCTTGCCTATCTACCGACTATCCATTTTCCCCCACCGTCCTTGTCACATAAAATACTTCTTCTCTATTCCAAACCGCATCCCTTACGGCCTGTCTTTTACCGATTTCTTGTGTTCATGACAATTGCCATCCCTCTCAAAGTGTATGTTGTTCCTTTCTTGACGGATACCACTAACTCCGATCTTGAAGTTTATTGTTTCTTCAATGATTTCATTTGAAGACCTTGGATGTTTCTTGACCGACTCCTTCTTTTGTCAGAATATATACCTCCTCTCTGTTCGAACCCCATACTTCCATTTGTTATATTGTTCCCGAGTTGGCACTTTGCTGACCTTTGTGTCTCCCATGAACCCCAAAGCATTTTTAATTGTTACCTACTTTATTGCACATGTTGCTCCTTTGGTTTAAACCAACGGCCTTGCCTTTGAAGTTTTTATTGTATCATCACTTGTCATGATAACTTTGATTTCCTTTTGGTAAGTTTTTGATTGTCATTTGTGTACCACTCTTTGTCAATCCTATCCCGGGACATTCCATTGATCTGTTCACCTTCATCTGTTGTGTTGTTCGCATATCGAGCCTTCATATTTTGAGGATTCCCAAAGCATATTGACGGCCGACAACTTAATCATATCTGACATTTTTCCTGACTTATGACAATTCGATGTGTTGGCCAAATCCCATCTCGTATAATTGGAAAGCTTGGTGGCAAATTTTGAATTCATTTCTTTATTTGTTATGACCCGACAGACTCAAGAAGAGAGAAAGACAAGGTGGGAAGAATAGAGTAAAAGAAAAAATGGGGAGAGACGATTCCTAACAAGAAACCTACAGAAAAATGACCCATTGTATGTGAATACCGACTCTAGCGATCTTTGACATGCACTTTCAGCCTTTTTGTATAACAAATCTGATGTTCAAATCTTGTTGCAATTTTTGCGTGAAACTGGTCTTCAATACTCCACTTGCTCGATCTGATTCATAATCGTTAGTCGACTTGTAGTGCCCATAGGGTTTTCACCATCAAGCCTCTCTCATTTTGATTTTTCTCTTCAACTCACTGTCGCCTTACGGTGCCCGTGAGGGTTTTCACCGATAAGACTCTCTCATTTTGATTTCTCTCATCTTGGAGTCCCGTGGTGGTTCTCATCATCTTTCTAATTCTTCATTTTCCTTTGTTCGGACTGGAGTGTTGCCCTTGATGTGATTCACCTTTGCTCGCTTGACTCGGAATTTCTTGAAGATTAATCGGAAGGTCTTTCTTTGGACCGTAATGTGGCTTTTGGATGGGTTTAGAAAGAAAGGTACAAAGGCTCAAAATATTTCAACGTGGGTTCAAAAATTACAACTCTCGGAATCATATTTTTCTCAACAACCATAACTTCTGCCCCAGTTTCCTTCTTGGGGATTCTTGGACTTTTCTTCTGTTGTGACTGAACCTCAGTGAGGCTGCCTACGTACCCTTTCGGGATCAAGTCAAACGTAGTTCAGAAAACTACATTTGTTGTGATCTTTTTCCTTCCTTCCATTCTTTTTCTTTTTTCATCTTCTTTTCTTTTCATTTTCTTTCCCATTTCTTTTCTCCTTTCTTTTCTTTTCTTTTCTTTTTCTTTTCTCCTTTTCTTCTTCTTCTTTTTTTTTCCTTTCTTTTTTTTCTTTTCTTCTTTTTCTTCTTTCTTTTCTTTTTTTTCCTTTCTTTTTTTCTTTTCTTCTTTTCTTTTTCCTTCTTCTTTTGTTTTCTTCACTTGATTTCCCCGTTCAATCCTTGATTTTGTTATTGATTT
>MU726410.1:3330-27774 GCA_026770625.1 Nicotiana glauca | reverse complement strand
TATAATCGCTATGATCCTTTCATAATTGCACATAATGTTAGGCAAGTGTATTATGCTCCTTATCCATTGAGGCAGAATAAGTCCGATTGGTGGGATGTTATCAAAACTAAGCCTGTAGGTAGGGTCGAAGTCGAGAATGTGTTGGATGTTTCATATCAAAACGATATCTCCAGTGTTCACCAAATAGTGGACGAACTTTTAGAAAATGATTTGGAACATCCTGAACACATATTGGAAGAAGTTGATATAAAATGAAGTAAGAATTATAGAAAACGGGGAAGAAGAATCAACTGATGAAGCTCAAACTAGTGAGGAAGAAGAATTCTCTGACGAGGAAGAAGAATTCTCTGACGAGGAATAATACGTCGATGAGCTTTAAAAAGTTGGTTTCTTCGATAACTCTCGTTTATAGATAGTTTCCTTATATGTTTCAATCTAAATATGTATTATATTATGCAGATGACAGGCAAGGGTCGAGGTAACAATGAAGGTAGTGGTTCTCGGGGTCGAGATAAGGCTAGGAAGCAAAAGAGGAGGGTAGAAGATACTACTCATCAATCTTTTCCACCCTCTTCTGATTTGCCTATCACTATGCCACAGCCTCTACCCAATGGCTATACTGAGCTACCACAGCATCACCAGCCCTACACCTTCGTGCAGACCCTGAGTGTTTCTTTACAGGGCCATCGTACTGTGCGTCCGACATACAGTCCACCTACCTCACTACCACGTGGATCCCACCCAGCAGCATCACATGGATCGCATCGATCCATGTCACAGCCACATGGATCACAGCCATCAGTGTCACAGCCAGTCGGGTCGCAGCCACTCGGGTCACAGTAGTCAGTATCACAACCACTTGCGATTCGTGCAGCTATGTCGTAGTCACAGGGATCACATCTGTCTTCATCAGTAACTCCACCTATTGGAGGCCTTCATTTGCGGGATAGTAGCTCTAACCCCCCTACTCCTTCCACACATGCCTCTGTGTCACGACCCCAACCCGGTCGTGATAGCGCCCAACACACTACTAGGCAAGACCGACCATTTATCAACACTTAACCCACTTAACAGGATAGAGAATCAATAAGCCATTTAAATTAAATACCAAAATATACTGAAGAAATACGGAAGTTTAACAAAATACCGAATACAACCCACTATGGACCCAGTGTCACGACCATGAGCCTCTAAATACATAGTTTTAATCCTAATACAAGTTTGTCTAAAAGCTGAAAATACAGAATGTAAAGATAGAGATAGAAGGGAGAATCCTCGGCTGCAAATGCCATGCAGCTACCTCAAATACTCCCGGAGAATGCCTCTGGAAAGCTGGACAGAGCTCACTTAGTCTGGATATGTCCTGAATCTGCACAGAAGGTGCAGGGAGTAGAGTGAGTACTCTGACCCAGTGAGTAATAAAAATAAATACAGTCCGAAGATAAGAAAATACAGTAAATACACAAAGTAAGCTATAATCCAAATATACAACAATGTATGGAACTGAACAGCTGAACAACAATTAAAAATACAAATGCATGAATGCAATGCAATGCATATGATGGTACATTGCAGTACCCACTGCGGCGTCAGCCCGAGCCACCCATAATCATTTAACGTCGACGGCGCTCACTGAGGGTGTGTACAGACTCCGGAGGGCTCCTACAGCCCAAGCGCAATATCAAGCCATCTCGTGGCATCAATCAAATCCTGGTCAGTGATTGTTACCTGACCCATTTACATCATATAGTTCCATTGTTACCATTCTTTCAAGTTCCTGCTATGGCGCGCAGCTCGAGCCACCGTGCCATTGTTACCACTGTTTTAAGTCACTACTGCGGCGCGCAGCCCGAGCCACCCATAATCAGTCCAGAAAACATCATAAGCCCCATGGGCATTTGTAAAACAGTAGTTCTCAGCCCGAAATAACATTTAAAATATAATTTGAGTTTTCAAAACTTAGAAATATGGCTGAGTTTGTAAAACAGTATTTGAAACCTTGGACTGAGACCAAATGATATGAAAATCATGCTAAAGCAGTAATATCAACCTCCGAAGGATTCTACAAGTCGGCACAAGGCCCCAAACATGGCATCCAACCCAGTAAATATCAATAACGTATGTGTATCAATCACCAGTATAGTATAAATATCACGCGGGATGGACTAAGTCACGATCCCCAATAGTAACCCACCCCGCACTCGTCATGGAGTGCGTGTCACGCCTCAATATAGCGTTACGATATGAAAGTCCGGGGTTTCAAACCCTCAGAACAGCATTTATATCTATTACTCACCTCTAGCCGGCCAAATACTACTCTGCGATGCCCTTTTCTTTCGTATCGACCTCCTCGCGCATAGAATCTGGCGAAAAACACAAAGAATACATCACAATAGGCTAAGGGAATATAACCCAGTCGAAAAGATTCGAAAAATATCAAAAATCACAAAATTTGCAAAACCCGAGCCCCAGGCCCACGTCTCGAAATCCAGAAATTTTTACATTCTGCCCCAGCTACAGAAATTCTCGAAATTCCATTCCGACTCTCGGATCAAAATCTCACCTATCAACTGAAATTTGCCAAAATACTAACTTCACCAATTCAAGCCTAATTCTACACCGGACCTCCAAAATTACTTCCGATCACACTCCTAAGTCACAAATCATCCCCCGAAACTAACCAAATCATCGGAATTCAAATCCGAGCCCTCTAACACAACAGTCAACATCCGGTTGACTTTTCAAAAATAAGCCTTCCTTAAAGAGACTAAGTGTCTCATTTCCTTCTAAAATTCAACCCAATTCAACTCGTTCACCCAAGACACTGATAATGAAGCGTAAAGAAACAGAAAATGGGGAAAACGGGGTGGTAACTCATGAGACGACGGGTCGAGTTGTCACATCCTCCCCAACTTAAACAAACGCTCGTCCTCGAGCGCCCAGAGTTGTTATAGAAGTTCACCAATAGCTGAATAACTTTATCATGCATATACCTGGGGGTGATCCCACGTCACCCTATCTCACATAGGTCTGATAACACCTTTTAACCAAAATTACACAATCCAATCTAGCCCATAAACGATAGGGCCACATTCTTACTTCTGAAACCATCAGTACGATCAAAACCTCACATCTATACTTCGAATAAGTCTGAACTGCTGTAATAATCCCATACATGCAACCTCATGTGCAATTACATTATAGACCACATAACTGAAATGCTTGTAGTGATAACTTCTAATCACAGCAGTTGCACACAACACCCGAATACCGATAGAAAAATTCTTATCAACTAAAGTCTCATCTCAACACCTTCACATACTGCAAATGATAAATAAAACACACAGTAAGCCATAACCATTTCTCAGATCAACCATTCATGAAGCCGCTTCCCTTTTTACTAATACCACAGCAGATTTCGCGCTGAACCTCGATATTATCCTGAAATCAAATCCGTTCGTATTCATTAGTGACCCCAACGATAACCTTGAATCCAACATACCACTCTGGTGATATGACATCCCAATGCAGGCCTAAGCCATAACTTGCATAATACGCGCACCAAATAGAAACGGTTTGAACATACTCGAATCATGAAAATGACTCAACTGAAGGAGCTGTACCTCAAACTCACCAGTACCATTACAACACAAGGATGATACCCCGTCTCACATCATAGAAATAGAACACCTGAATCTACTTCAAAAAGTCATACCTCCACGTAGCCTAGCCACAATGCACGATCCTATCTAAACACTGCTACACATTAAATACTTCAGGTCACTATGATCAAAATCGACAACCACGCACAATTTGATGTATGGAACAAAAGCTAATCATTACACTCATGGTGAAACAATAACATATACCACACAAACCGATAGAACATAACCAATATGCCATTCGCCGAGCAACTCCCAATTACTCTTCCCGCTAGACTTCCACTATGAATCCCCAATAGAACCGCACCACATGTGCCCATAACTAACAAATCATAATGTTTCACAACACTGGGAAGCAACTCATAGCTCTCCTTAGATCACTAACAATCTCAATAACGATCGAATCAACCTATCCCTCAACAATACAATTCGGGCCAACCAAGCCAACTCAAGCTAAACACGTATCCACATCGGCCTGCCAACGAACTCATTACCAAGAAAGCCTGAAGCTGCTCCTTCCACTACTGTAACTCCTACCAGAGCCGCACGATATAGTGCCAGCACCAAATCAAGATCGAAATCCACAACCTCGCTCGGCGACATGCCCGGCCACAAGAAATGCATCCGAAAAGTCCCTCCACACCGGAACTGAATCAATGGTAGAAACCTCTGCGCTGACATCCATCACGAAAACCCAATTAAGAAGAACAATCATTCCTAGCTGTCTAACTCCATGTAGCACATGCATCATCATACCTGATCCCATTTCCCACCGTGCGAATACATGCACTCTTTTAACACCCAATCATTACACGACAGATACTCAAAAATCTTCCTTGTGCTACCAAGAAAACCCGAATACCACCAGTTGACCCAACAAGAACATGCTGCAATATTACCGAACTAACATCAGTTTAATCACATTACCTTTTTTTTTTGAGACATATACTTAGATTGCACAAATCTCAAATTCAATGATCTCGTCTCACCCAGTACGAATTGCTCCGGCAATAAGCCACCCAGACATAATCAAAAGCCGCATATGATTGTCCCACTATGCCAATAGGCTACCAATTCAAATGCGATACAAAAAAAGAAAACAAACTCTGGAAGGAATTACCAATCTCACGCACTGATACGGACTTTCTTTAGAAACCAGAAAGCAAGGTATACAAAATAGCATATAGAACACTATACTTAACATCACACTGTTGCGGTGTGCAACCCGATCCAGATAACATACCAAGGCAGCGTGCCACCCGATCCACACATATATCTCACATAAGGAAATACATATCGAGCCAGATTTTCTCATTACAACAAAATACCGAGTATCAGTCGTAAGCATGCTAAGTGCATAATAATATCTCTCAGGGACATATAGCGTTATAAGCTACAAAACTCAAGCACAACTGAGGTGCGATGTACAATTTGAATTTCAAGAGCCAAGATGCTCATATAACGTCATTCCTACACGAATTCTCAACACATAGCAATTTCTCAAGTTGTCTCGCAACTCACACGGCACAATGCATCACTACGCGAAATATCTGACAATGAAACATCCACCGAACTACTCCTCCATGAGGACCGCGTTACTAAAATACACACATCTGGTCTGATATAGAGCCATTATTCATATTAGATCCATCCATCGACTTCAAGCCGATTCTGATCACACTGAACTAGTCTGATAACCTTTCAAAGCTCCATAATAACTCCCATTTTTTTCTCATACCACACAAGAACAACCATCACAATCAGAGTAATCCTCCCCAGTTCACAACCCAATGTGCCAAGTGCCCTCCAGGCATGAATCTTTAATTTAATGACACCATCACAAACTCCATACTTGGTTTACATCTTTAATCAATCAAGTGATCACATGCCACACTTATATAATCTTCCCGTGGGACACACTCCCATAACCTACCACAAAATATCTGGAGCATACCTCCAAACCACCGGTCGCACTAACACTGAAGAGCGATCAAGAATCATTAACAAGGACGCAAAACCCTTTTTACAAAACACCGATCTTAGGTGACGCTGAAGACAATGCCAACTTACCATAAACATCAAAACTTATCTCTTGCTCATCCGAGCTCATGACATCTCGTCAAAAAAATTTCCTTCACTCGTGCCATTCTCGGCCCAATTTCCATAACCAGAACTGATTCACTAGCATGCATCAAATCGGAACTAACATAGTACATAATCGTACAATCCGCTAACCAATAGCAAGTTCCCCAACTTTGCTCGAAGCCATAGATCACACAACAGTTAAGCCCACTCTTTAGGCGACAAATTGTTTTTTTACTAAGTCCCAAATTTTTCAAAAAAATTTTGGCACAGCTGCCTTTGTAATTGGGCCTATCCACCTGCCAGAAAATCACCAAAACCATCCTAGCAACACGTCCACAACTTGACAAAGCATCACAATGTATATCAACAACATTAATCTCAATATTACATGTATTATATTATCAAAATTATACATGGACATGCGTTGCACCTATTTGAATCATAACACATAGAAAATACCTTTCAACTCTCCATTATTGGGCTATTCAACCGAGTAAAAACATATTCTTTCTTTAATGTTTTCTACCTTCAAGGTGGTCTCCTTGACTCAACGATTTTGTCATAATACATTTACAGAAGCGATCTTAGCTCCCAGACTTATCTAACTAGTATGCCAAATAGATTCCCCTCATAAGCCAATTACCCACTAGCTTTACCTTTAGTTAATATTTTTTTAAACTTTCCACTGCCATACACATTACACAACCACTTAATCTTCCTAAGTCTAAACTCATACCGTAACATAAAATTTACTTTATCCAAATAGGAGACATAAAAAGATTCTTCACGCACCCATAACTTGGGACTACACATCCCATCACAATGGAAATCATACACTCAATAGTTCATCTATCATCCAATAGACCTTTCTCAACACTTTCAAGTCATATAGGAACATCTTGCAGTACTAACATACCCATCACATGGTTACTCCGCCGCCATTCCCATTATTAGGGACAATACTAAACATATTAGCTCCTAACACTAGCTCGCACAATCAGCACCTTGGTGCTCCAGCCATAGGCAAAGATCCGGCCTCAAGTCCTCCCGACTGGCCTAGCATCAACTCATAGAAATAACGTCTTGCCCCTCGATCGGGGAATCAAAAGCCATCAAAGGACATCTGATACCGAGCGCTCATGCGCGCATACGAACACGTGGAAGGAATTTCAAAAGTTTCTCCTCAAGATGAATCAAGGACGCACGATAAGAATTCAAGAATGTGAAGTTTTCCTAAAGGTTCCGCAGCCTCCCGAGGATAAGTACAGACGTCTCCGTACCGATCTGCGAGACTCCACTAACCGACTCATAACTCGCGATACCAAGTAACCTAGGCTCTGATACCAACTTGTCACGACCCCAACCCGATCGTGATGGCGCCCAGCACACTACTAGGCAAGCCCGACCATTTATCAACACTTAACCCACTTAACAGGACAGAGAATCAATAAGCCATTTAAATTAAATACTAGAATATACTGAAGAAATATGGAAGTTTAACAAAATACCGAATACAGCCCACTATGGACTCGGTGTCACAACCATGAGCCTTTAAATATAGAGTTTTAATCCTAATACAAGTCTGCCTAAAACCTGGAAATAAAGAATGTAAAGATAGAGATAGAAGGGAGAATCCTCGGCTGCGAACGTCATGCAGCTACCTCAAATACTCCGGGAGAATGCCTCTGGAAAGCTGGACAGAGCTCACTCAGTCTGGATATGTCCTGAATCTGCACAGAAGGTGCAGGGAGTAGAGTGAGTACTCCGACCCAGTGCGTAATAAAAATAAATACAGTCCGAAGATAAGAAAATACAGTAAATACACAAGTTAAGCTATAATCCAAATATAAAACAATGTATGGAACTGAACAGCTGAACAACAATTAAAAATACAAATGCATGAATGCAATGCAATGCATATGATGGTACATTGCAGTACCCACTACGGCGTCAGCCCGAGCCACCCATAATCATTTAACGTCGACGGCGCTCACTAAGGGTGTGTACAGACTCTGGAGGGACTCCTACAGCCCAAGCGCAATATCAAGCCATCTCGTGGCATCAGTCAAATCCTAGTCAGTCATTGTTAGCTGACCCATTTATATCATATAGTTCCATTGTTACCATTGTTTCAAGTTCCTGTTGCAGCGCGCATCCCGAGCCACCCATAATGTTTCAAGTCACATCACACACTGCCATTGTTACCACTGTTCTAAGTCACTGATGCGGCGCGCAGCCTGAGCCACCCATAATCAGTCCAGAAAACATCATAAACCCCATGGGCATTTATAAAACAGTATTTCTCAGCCCGAAATAACATTTAAAATACCATTTGAGTTTTCAAAACTTAGAAATATGGCTGAGTTTGCAAAACAGTATTTGAAACCTTGGACTGAAACCAAATGATATGAAAATCATGCTAAAGCAGTAATATCAATCCCCGAAGGATTCTACAAGTCGGCACAAGGCCCTAAACATAGCATCCGCCCAGTAAATATCAATAAAGTATGTGTATCAATCACCAGTATAGTATAAATATCACGCGGGATGGACCAAGTCACGATCCCCAATAGTAACCGACCCCGCACTCGTCATGGAATGCGTGTCACGCCTCAATATAGCATTATGATGTGAAAGTCCGGGGTTTCAAACCCTCAGAATAGTATTTACATCTATTACTCACCTCTTGCTGGCAAATACTACTCCGCGATGCCCTTTCCTTTCGTATCGACCTGCTCGCACGTCGAATCTGGCCAAAACCACAAATAATACATCACAATAGGCTAAGGGAATATAACCCAATCGAAAAGATTCGAAAAATATCAAAAATCACGAAATTTGCAAAACCCGAGCCCCGGGCCCACGTCTCGAAATCCAGAAATTTCTACATCAAAATGTTCCTTACCTCGCCACGAGTCTATACATACCAAATTCACAAGAATCCGAGTCCATTTGACCCCTCAAATCCCAAATTTAGAATTTCAATCTCAAGCCCTAATTTTCTTATAATTTGGCTATGTTTTCATGGATTTCTAGGATGATTCTTCAATAAAATCATGTATTTAACTCATAAAACTTACCTCCAATCGATCTTAGTTGAAACTCCTTTCAATCCCCGTCCAAAAGCTCTCAAAATGACTAAAAATGGTGGAGAAATGGGGTGTTTTCGCGACTGAAATGTTTTTTTAAACATTCTGCCCCAGCCACAAAAACTCTCGGAATTTCGTTCACTCTCGGATGAAAATATCACCTATCAACCGAAATTCGCCAAAATTCTAACTTCGCCAATTCAAGCCTAATTTTACACCGGACCTCCAAAATTACTTCCGATCACACTCCCAAGTCACAAATCATCCCCCGAAGCTAACCGAATCATCGGAATTCGAATCCGAACCCTCTAACACAATAGTCAACATCCGGTTGACTTTTCCAAAATAAGCCTTCCTTAAAGAGACTAAGTGTCTCATTTCTTTCTAAAATTCAACCCAATTCAACTCGTTCACCCAAGACATTGATAATGAAGCGTAAAGAAATAGAAAATGGGAAAAACGGGGCGGTAACTCATGAGACGATGGGTCGAGTCATCACACTCTGATACACATGTTTCGGACGATGATGTTGATGCTGCTACTGCTGCTGACGAGGAGGTGCAGTATGATCAGTATGGCAGGATCATCATAGTCCCTGAGGGTGATGTGTAAGAGTTATTTGTTATTTTTATGTTTATTTTTTGTACAGTTTTTACTAAGATATTAATTTGTTTTATTTATTAAATTGCAGGTTCCTCCCGAGTAATATTACTACGAGGATAATCACCAACGCAACCAGAAAGCTTTATGATGCCCCTTATGCGTCTTGGCGTGAATTCCCATTCCCACTGAACGAGGCAATTTTCAATGAATTTAAGGTATAAATGTTCTTTTAAGCAGTATAATTATTTATATTTATGATATTTCCATATAACATTTAACTTTTGAAATACAGAGCAAGTGTGTATGGGAACACCAGTATAGCGGGGACGTGGCTGCAAATTTTAATCTCAAAGCTCGCAAGCGGTTGTCGCATTCTTTCTCCATAGCTAGACAGCTGAACCAGAAGCCTAGCTAGTTGCTTCAGGATTTTTGCGATGATTTGCAAAGGCAATGGCTTACTGCAGAGTTCTTACAAAAGAGCAAAAAGGGAAAGACAGCTCGCGCATCTGAGAAGGGAGGATCCTTGCACACTGGAGGTGCGGTCAGCCAGAGACAATAAAAAGAAGAATGGTACGTAATTGCTTAATTTATTTTAATTTTCAAAGCATATCTATTTTATTTATTAATTAAAATTTATGAGTTTTCAGAAAAAGAAGTTGGGCCGTCCGATGAACCAATATGAGCTATTCAAAGAGACTCATATTGTGAAGAAGAAGAAAAAAGAGATGGATGAAGAAAGGTGGGTCGAGGGACGAGCCTCGACTGTACATGTAAGTTTTCACTTTTCATTAAGTAATTTCATTTACTTTTATATAAATTTTGAAATGCTAATTCAATTTACTTTTTCTTATAGGATCGCTTCAGAGTTGAAGCTGAGGAATTCATACGCAGCCAGCCACCTAATGAGTCGGGCGTGCCATTCCAACTTTCGGCCGAGGATGTTGAAAGACTATGGACGCGGGCTGCTGGCGATCCAAAATGGGGGATGGTATACGACCTTCCTACTAAGACATTCCATCGCTATAGGTGTGGAATACAAAGAATAGGGACTTTCTCGTAAGTCGAGCAACTTGATGGGGAGAGCCTCTCCGCTATGCGGGAGACTGTGACAAAGCTCACATCCGAGCTAGAAGCATCCAAGGAAAGAGAAAAGCTTAGAGATGCTCAGTACATTGGCGTGGTTGCTCAATGCCAGGCCATGCAAGAGCAGATAAAAAATCTCCTAGCAGGATCTTTTTCGATTCCCCGATCTCGGCCATCATCGTCAGAGGCTGCCCGTCCCCGTGCTCGTTCGTCCCGTCCTCCAAGTGGCCGTTCCTCCCGTCCTCCCCGTGATCATTCTTCCCGTTATCGACAAATAGACCCTTCTCAATACCGTGATGATGATGAAACTTCATTAGAGGGTAATGATAATGATGTACCAAACAATTAATGAATTTTAGACAATTTGAACTAGACTAATACAAATGTTTTTCATTGGGTTGTAATAAGAGTTAACTTAGTTTGGTAGTTCTATTGAAATTTACACTTTTTTATTTTAATGTAGCTTTTAATGTTGTTTTTGTGTTGTTGTTGTTGTTGTTGGGTTGTTGTTTGGTATTCTTATTGGAATTGTTGTTTGAATTGTTGTTGTTGTTGCTTGTTAGGGTTTTGGTATGACTGGCAGGTGGTGTAGCTGCCAAAATAGGCAGTTTCTACCAAAATAATACACAGAAAAGCAACCAACTTTGGTCTCTATTTTGTCGCTTTTCACGTTAAATAAAAAAATTTCTGGAGAATAGCGACCAACGTTGGTTGCTATTTACCAAGATTTCTACAAAAAGCGACCAAACTTGGTCGCTATTTCATTAAAAAAATAAAATTTCTGGTGATATAGAGACCAAAGTTGGTCGCTAAAGTTTAAAAAATAAATTAAATTCATGTATTTAGGGACCAAAGTTGGTCGCTAGTTTAATAAAATAAATAAATAATTGAATAAAAAAGCGACCAACCTTGGTCTCTAGTTTCCAGATTTTAAAATATAATATTTGGATTAGAGACCAAAGTTGGTCGCTTTTTAATGATTAATAATAAATAAATAAATAAAGTATTTTATATTTAGAGACCAACTTTGGTCGCCAAATTTATATTATTAAATTAATAAAGCGACCAAAGTTGGTCTCTATAGTCAATATCCGGAATATTTGGTCCATTTAGCTTAGAGACCATCAATATAACTACCAGGTCCGTTTGGTTGCTTTTTGGTCGCCTTTTAGCCAAAAAGCGACCAACTCTGGTCGCTTTTTGCAGTCGCTTTTAGGCGGATTTCTAGTAGTGAGGAAGAAGAGGGATTGTAGCCGTTGGGATGTTATTTGGGGGCCTGTTTTTGCTGTTTGAGAGCTCTATCACACGCCATAGTAAATTAATACCAATTGCTATGCCATGTGGCAGATCAGGGGGTTTCTAAATTCATATATCAAGTGTAGGGAACCGGGCATAGATCGAGGAGGACACTAATAATCTGAGCCAAATTTAAGGTTGGTTTAAGGTATTTTGCCGTTTGTTTAATAATGATGATCGTTCATGATGGCCTCTGAACAAGGAGCTATTCATCCATCGCAATTTTTATGGTAATAGAGTGTTAGCATTTCAACTTCAATTTGCTAGACCTAGAACGAATGGAGAATACCTTAACCATGTGAGAAAATGAGACGATTTCCTCCTCACTCCCAACCCTCCCTATTTTCATATTAGAGATCATGAATTAATTTTCTTCGTCATTTTAGGTGGAAAGAAGAACATAAAACATATTGTCCTGGTGTCAAAGATCCAGCAATGTTTTGTTCAAATTTTCATATATTCACGCTTTGCCTTCAAAAGAATCTCAAAATTTACTCTTTCTGTGAGAAAATTCAGCATTTGTTACATGCGATAGTTACTCTCTTCTATTTACGCACTTCAATACTCATTGAGTTTCTTTGCAATAAATCCAGATATGCATATTCTGACGATAGTGAAGAGTTTGACAATGACAAAACATTGACGCTCATAAAATCGCTCTCTCTGTCATCAAAGGATGTAAGAAGTCCATCAGAAGTGAGATCTACGCTGGGTGGAAATGAGGCATCTAATGGTGGTGATGTGGAAGAATACAAGACGGAGTAGAGTGTATAATTTTGTGTGTACTACTGTAACAAAATTTCTCATGATAAGGAAAATTGTTCTTAGAATCTTATAGCTGGTATTCTCTCTGTAAAAATTATTGAAATACGATAGGAAATTTGTTGTCTGCCGTTGCCGTTCTTCATTCATGTTTGTTTCAGTACTTATTGGATATTGTGATGTTGTCTACATAAACAATGTTGAATTTTTTCGAAAAGTTTTCTTTTTTTTTTCGAAATTAATGTTCGGAAATAAAATTTCCAAATTTCACTCGAAGATGAATATTGGAATTTTCCAAAAATTCGAAAAACTCCAAAAAACTGTTTTCAAATTTTTCACGCAAATCACTCACAAAACTTCAAAAACAACCAAAAGAATATTTATGCCCAAACACAACTATAATTTCAAAGACCACTTTCACTTGAAAAGAATCACTTTTTTTGGAATTTTACAATTCTTATGTCCAAACGCCCACGAAATTGGATACAATTAGAGTTGTGTTTGTACAACTCTAATATTCATGTACCATTTATACTTTAAAATACTTGCGTTTTCTTTTGGAATTTCACAATTTTTATGTCCAAACGCCCACTAAGTTTGAACTGGGATTCAAGATCAAGCTTAAAATCGTTGAATTAAAATATAAATCAATCAAACTCCGGGGAAGAAGAACTCGTGTGAAATATGGACTAAATCCCATCACTATTCTGTTTTGGGTATTTAAAATCACTGGACAAAAATTCCCTATGCGATCGCGAAGAAGGTAATGCGACCGCAATTGGTAAGGGGAAGCTGGTCATTGCGATCGCGGAAGGGCTGCTGCGAACACATAGAAGAAAAGGTTGTGCAATCCAGGTTTGGACTTAATGAAATGCGAACGCGGATTAAAGGTTGCGTTCGCATTGAAGGATCTGGCTAAGCTATGAGATCGCGGATGAATCTATGCGATCGCATAGAACAAATGTGGGGCACCTGAAGGATTACTCTATGCGATCGCAATGCTACCTATGCGATCGTATAGAACTAGATACCAGAACATCATAACTGAAACTTCTGCAATTTTTCTAAGGCCAAAACCACTCTGAAACACTCCCGAGCCCTCGCGGCTCCTGACCAAACACACACACTAACTCAACAACATCCTATGAACTTAACCATGTGATTAAATTGCCAAAATAACATCATAAACGAGGAATCAAACCTCAAAATCATCACTTTTTCATCAAACTTCATAAACTTTCATTTTTAGAGTTTTAGGTCTGAAACACGTCAAATGATGTCCGATTTCAACAAAATTTCACAGGAAGCGCTTAAACCACATATAAGACCTGTACCGGGCGCCGGAACTAAAATATGGGCCCGATACTAAAGCTTTCTAATCCATTTTCATTTCAAATTTCCAAATAAATTTTAGAAAAACAATTTCTTTAAAAAATTCATTTCTCGGGCTCGGAACCTCGGATTTCGATTTCAGGCATACGCCCGAGTCCCATATTTTTCTACGGACCCTCCGGGACCGTCCAATCACGGGTCCGGGGCCGTTTACCCAAAATATTGACCCAAGTCAACTTTAATCATTTTAAAGCCACCTTTTGAAAATGTCCACAGAATTTAACATATAAGCTTTCCGGCTACGCACCCGGACTGTGCACGCAAATCAAGGCAAGTAAAAATGAGGTTTCCAAGGCCACGGAAGAACAGAATGAAAGAGAAAACAGGTGATGACCCTTTGGGTCGTCACATTATCCACCTCTAAACAACCGTTCGCCCTCGAACGAACAAAAGAATGAAGTACCTGAGTCGGGAAATAGATAAGGATAACGGCTCCGCATATCAGACTCGGACTCCCAGGTCGATGCCTCAAGAGGCTGACCTCTCCATTCGACACGCACTGAAGGAAAACTCTACGACCACAACTGTCGAACCTGCCGCTCTAGAATAGCTACCGGCTCCTCCTCATAAGATAGATCCTTGTCCAACTGGATAGTGCTAAAATCTAACACGTGAGCTGGATCGACGTGATATCTCCGAATCATGGACACATGAAATACTGGATGCACGGTTGACAAAATAGGCGGCAAGGCAGGTCTATAAGTCACCTTTCCCACACGATCGAGAATCTCAAATGGTCCAATGAACCAAGGGCTAAGCTTGCCGTTCTTCCCAAATCTCATCACGCCCTTCATAGGCGACACTTGGAGCAAGACCCGCTCACCAACCATGAAAGCTACATCCCGAACCTTACAATCTGCATAACTCTTTTGCCACGACTGAGCCGAACGAAGCCTATCTTGAATGATCTTGACTTTATCTAAGGCCTCCTGAACTAAATTGGTACCCAATAACCGAGCCTCTACCGGCTCAAACCACCCAACTGGAGACCGACATCGCCTACCATACAACGCCTCATATGGAGCCATATGAATACTGGACTAGTAGCTGTTGTTGTAGGCAAACTCTGCTAAAGGCAAAAACTGGTCCCACGAGCCTCCAAAATCAGTGACACAGGCTCGGAGCATATCCTCCAAAATCTGAATAGTCTGCTGGGACTGATCGTCCGTCTGAGGATGAAAGGTTGTGCTCAACTCAACCCGCGTGCCCAACTCTCGCTGAGCTGCACCCCAGAAACGCGAGGTAAACTGCATACCCCGGTGCGAAATGATAGATACCGGCACACCATGAAGGCGAACAATCTCCCGGATATAAATCTCAGCTAACCTCTCGGATGAATAGGAGAATGCCACAGGAATGAAATGTGCTGACTTGGTCAGCCTATCAACAATAACCCATATCGCATCGAACTTCTTCCGAGTCAACGGAAGTCCGGTAATGATATCCATGGTAATCCTCTCCCACTTCCACTCGGGAAGTTTAATCCTCTAAAACAAACCACCAGGCCTCTGATGCTCATACTTAACCTACTGACAGTTCAAACATCGAGCCACATATGCCACAATATCTTTATTCATCCTGTGCCACCAGTAGTACTGCCTCAGATCCTGATACATCTTCGCGGCGCCCGGGTGAATAGAATACCGAGAACTATGGGTCTCCACTAAGATCAACTCTCGAATCCCATCGACATTGGGCACACAAACTCGCCCCTGCAATCTCAAAACACCATCGCTATCTAAGGTCACCTTCGTGGCACCTCCACGCTGCACCGTGTCTCTCAGGACACACAAATGGGGATCATCAAACTGCTGATCACGGATACGCTCCAATAATGAAGAACGAGCGACCGTGCAAGCTAACACTCTGCTAGGCTCAGAAATATCCAACCTCACAAATCGATTGGCCAGGGCCTGAATATCCAAAGCAAGCAATCTCTGGCTGACTAGAATATAAGCAAGACTACCCATGCTGACGGACTTCCTACTTAATGTATCGGCCACCACATTGGCTCTCCCCGGGTGATACAAAATAGTAACATCATAATCTTTTAATAACTCCAACCACCTCCTCTTTTAAAAATTCATTTCTCGGGCTCGGAACCTCGGATTTCGATTTCAGGCATACGCCCGAGTCCCATATTTTTTTACGGACCCTCCGGGACCATCCAATCACGGGTCCGGGTCTGGGTCCGGGTCCGTTTACCCAAAATATTGACCCAAGTCAACTTTAATCATTTTAAAGCCACATTTTGAAATTTTTCACAGAATTTAACATATAAGCTTTCCGGCTACGCGCCTGGACTGCGCATGCAAATTGAGGCAAGTAAAAATGTGGTTTTCAAGGCCTCGGAAGCACGGAATAAAAGAGAAAACAGGTGATGACCCTTTGGGTCGTCACAACAAAAGCATTAAAAGAGCTGAAGAAGGTCTAGAAGAGAAGAAGAAGAAAACAAAGGAGGAGAAAGAGGCCTGAAATTGTTAAAAAGTGGGCACAAAGTAAAACTTTTTTAAAAAGTGGGTATAGGTTAAATGACGACCAAATAGGGCACCCGTGTAATTTTTACGAGGAGTAAGAGGGTGATTTTCTAAGCTTATAAGCTGGTCATACTAGCTTATAAATACTTTTCGACTTATCAGTGCATTGGTAAAGTTAAAAGTGCTTATAAGTCAAAAATAAGCTAAAAGTCATAAGCTAGTCAACCCCAGCTTATGAATTTTTAGCTTATAAGCACTTTAAGTTTGACCAAGATTTTTACTATTTTATCCTTAAAATATTCTTTTTTAGAACAAAACTCTTATATCAATAATCACTGCAGCAACTTATTATCAATTTCAGCACTTGTATGCAAACACGTAATATTTCAAATTAGCTACTTCAAATCATCTAATCCAGACTGGCTCTAAATTGTATGTCGCTATTTATGCTAGTAACTGGTAAAAAACACCAAAAGAGAATAGCGGCTAAAAGTAAAATATGTTTTCTCTAATGAAACATGTGACATCCATCGTTTCTATTTGTTTAAAATATTTGATTGATCGACACTCTTGGTCCATTTAAAAAACTAGATCAGCTAAACTTACTTTTTAAATTAATTTTAAGTTTATTGAACAAATCGTAAAAGATAATACTATGAGTTAAAAACGAATTCTATCAAAACGGTAATTTATAAAAAGTATGTTAGAGGTAATTAAGATTTACTGTAATAAATAATGATGAAAAGAGCCTTGGAGCAACAAAATCAAGTTGTTTCCGTGTGACCTATGGGTTACGGGTTCGGCCTGTAATCAGCCATTAATATTTATATCAGGGTAGCATGCTTACATCACATTAGGGCTGTCAAAACCGAACTGAAACCGTTAACCGAACTGAACCGATAGCTTATTGGTATCGGATTATCAGGGTAATGGATGTTGAACGGATTGATATTTTACCATGAACGGCTTAATAGTTTGGGAACTCATTTTTCTTATCGGGTACACCGTTAACCCGTAAAGAATTTTTATATTTACACTTTTACTGCTATGTATGTAAAGTACTATTGATACAATATGTTAGTTGGCTCTACTTTCTAGCGATAAAGTCTATTGTGATAGTTCTGTAGGCATTACCAAGGCCTAACAAGATGTGACGACCCGACCACTCGTCTCATGAGTTACAGTTCTGTTTCCCCCATTTCTGCTTCTTTATGCTTCGTTATCCGTGTTTTATGTAATCAAGTTGATTAGTTTGCGTTCGGAGTTGATTTGGTAAAAAATGAGACACTTAGTCTCTTTTAAGAGGTTTAAGTCGGAAAAGTCAATCGGATATTGACTTATGTTTTAGAGGGATCGGATGTGAGTGTCGATGATTTGGTTAGCTTCGGGAGGTGATTTGTGCCTTAGGAGCGTGATCGGAATTGATTTTGGAGGTCCGGTGTAGAATTAGACTTGAATTGGCAAAGTTAGAATTTTGGCGATTTCTGGTTGGTAGGTGAGATTTTGATCCGAGAGTTGGAATGGAATTCTGAGAGTTTTTGTAGCTTTGTTATGTTATTTGTGATGTGTGTGCAAAATTTCAGGTCATTCGGACGTGGTTTGGTTGGGTTTTTTATCAAAAGCGTATTTCGGAAGTTTTTAGAAAACTTTGGCTTGAATTCGATGAGTTTTGGGTAATTTGATGTTGTTTGAGGAGTTTTGATGATTGAAACAAGTTTGAATGAGGTTTTAGGATGTGTTGGTACTTTTGATTGAGATCCCGGGGCCTCGGGTGAGTTTCGGATGGTCAATCGGATCATTTTTTGCCTTGTGAGATTGCAGGTTTTGCTGATAAGGTGTTGTAGAGTTTTGGCCTGCGCGATCGCGTAGTTGTGTCGCGATTGCATAGGAGGAAAGTGGAAGGCAGGAAAATTTCTCTTCGCGTTCGCTTTTGAGGATTCGCGATCGCGGAGGGCTAGATGTTTGCGCTTCACGTTCGCACAAGGTCCCCTGCGTTCGCGTATAAGGATTTGTGGGTCAGGGGTCATTGCCCTTCGCGTTCGCAGCTGGAGTCTCGCGTTCGCGTAGTTTTGAGACTTAAAGAATCGCATTCGCATAGGGTTGTTTTGAGAAATTAAAAAGTGTGCTTCGCGTTCGCGAGGATGTAGTCACGAACGCGATGAAGGAAGTTCAGAGCTGGGCAGAAAGTTTATATGTTATTTCATCCGCGATTTTTAGTCATTTTGCTCCATAGCTGAGTATTTTGAGAGCTATTTGAGGAAGATTGAAGAGGGATTCAAGGAGAATTGATTGGATGTAAGATTTATGAACCTAAAACGTGATTTTATTGTGAAATCTATCTAGAAATTCATGGAAACTTGAACAAAAATGGAAGAACTAGGGCTTGGAATTTTGGATTTTTAATTTGGGATTTGATGGTCATTTGGACTCCATTTTTGGTGTTCTTTATATGCATAGACTCGTGGAGTGATAAGGAACCCATTGATATAAACATTTTTGAGTTTTGAGAAGTGGTCCCGAGGCTCGGATTTTGCTAATTTTGAGATTTATGCATGTTATTGATTGTTTTCGCGTGGGCTTTGTTCCCTTAGCATATTGTGATGTATTCGTTCTGATTTTGGATAGATTTGACACGCATGGAGGCCTATTTGAGGGGCAAAGGCATCGCGAGCTAGAGATTTCGCCAGTTCGAGGTGAGTAATGATTGCAAATGATATCCTGAGTATTTGAAACCCCGGATTGCACATCGTAGTGTTATATTGAGGTGAGACACGCGCTGGATAATGACCGTGGGGTCTTTTACTACTAGGGTTTGTTACTCGATCTGTCTCGATTGATGATTTTACCGCGTATTTGATTGAAACTTATTTGTTATCATCATGATTTGGGTTGATTGTCATATTTGGGCTTAGTGCCAACTATTTGAACCCTCCAGGGATTTTTATCACTGTTTCCTCACTGTATTGACTTATTACTTGAACTCAGTCATGTTGTTTTCCACAGTTTTACAACTCAATCATTTTTACTCAGTTTTGAGACTTAAACGATATTTCTAAATAATGTTTTGGGCTGAGGACTATTGTTTTACTATGCCCGAGGGGCTTGTGATGATATCTAATTGAGTGCGGCTGAGGGCCATATGTGAGGATACACTGAGTGATATGAGGCCGAGGGCCTGAGATACATTTATACACCACAAGGTGGCTTGAGTGATGTGAGGCCGAGTGACGAGTGATGTGAGGCCGAGTGCCGAGAGATGATGCCACGAGGTGGCTTGATATAGCGCTTGGGCCGTAAGGGACCCCTGCGGAGTCTGCACACCTACAGTGAGTTCAGGTACCCATTGTTTTGAGAGTGAGCCTGAGGGGCTGAGAGTGTTTGAGAGTGAGCCCGAGGGGCTGAGAGTGTTCTGAGAGTGAGCCCGAGGCTGATACTATTCTGAGAGTTAGCCCTAGGGGCTGGTACTGTTCTGAGATATTGCCCGAGGGGCGAACCTTTATGTGTTCATCTATCATATTTACTTGTCATTTTACCGGTTATAGTGTGGTATTTGTGCCTGAGGGGCAGATTTTCTGTGCTTATCGGCACTAACTGTTTTGCATTCATTGCGTAACTATTGAAAAATTCAATTACAAAAGCGGTTTAAACTGAGCTAAGACATTTCTAAAGATTTCACAGCTTCACTGCTTTTCTCAAAGGGTTTTATTCTGCTCCTATACAGCATGTTGGTTTGCTTTACGTGATTTCTTACTCCTCAGTTATTATTTACCTTTATTACTTACTGAGTTGGAGTACTCACTTTACTCCCTGCACCGTGTGTGCAGATGCAGGTATTTTTGCAGCCGATATCGGGTTTTGACAGGACGGAGGCAAAGTTATCGGAGTTAGCGAGGTGGCTGCTAGTGTTCGCAGCACCGCTTTTTTTCTCCATTTTGTTTATCAGTCCTGTTTCATATATTTCAGACCTTGTAGTTGTATTTATACTCAATAGATGCTCGTGACTTGTGACACCCTGATTTGAGCTGTGTCGGATTGTATTTCCGCTAATTATTATCATTAAATCATATTTAAACGGCTTATGAACTGTTTAACTGTTTCAAAATTATGAATTGGTTTTAGTTGGCTGGCCTTGTCCCCACGAGTGGTGTCATGACGACCGGGTCTGGATTTAGGTCGTGACACAAGATCGTAACCTCTTTCTGCCACAGACCAAGCGATGCGAGAACTCCGTAGAACCAATCGACCATGAAAATTCTTTTCAAATTGATTTTGATTGACCACAAGCCCTAGAATACAGAGTTAAGAAAAGAGACAAAGGTATTTGATGGATCGAATGATATTAGAACAAAAAGTGTATCGCAGCCTGTCGATGGATTCAAGAGAGAATCTTTCCTCGAAACGGTAGACTTTTTCGCTAGAGAGTAGATTCAAGGTTGACTTTATAATTTTATTCTTCACCCGTTTAGTATTGATAGTTGAAAAAAAAATTATTTGTTTTAGCTGATAAACCGCTCGATAATCATTAATCTGATACCAATCCACCCATTGTCTTATTGGATGGTTAACAAATTACTACATTTATAAACCACTAATCGATAAGCCAAACCGTTAAGTGTAGTTATTCGCCCGATCCGCCCGATAAGCACTCCTCCATCACAGAATTATGCAGCAACTTTCTTTGAAGGAATAAAATAGTGGACACACTTCACCTGCATTCAAAGTGAAATTCAGCTTGGACTTTCAACTTTCTGGTGCAAAAAAAAAAAAAAAAAAAACTCACACTTGAGTTCTTAGGCGCTTTGAGCTTGAATTTAGACAATTATAAAGACACATATTCTTGCTAATAACAGAAAACTAACAATTTCACAGAAGTAAAACAAGGCTTGTACATACACCCCTATCTTCATATCGATAAGTAAATTCAACTGTAAAAGAGATTTTAGAGGAACATTTTGCAAAAGCTGTTGTGCTAGTTATATATGAAATGAACTAAAGACATTTTTAATACTCTGGGATATATTCTAGTAGACTAGAAGTCCTTTCGGGCCCTAAAAAGTACGAGCAAAAATGCATACTTGTTGACAACACTACAGGAGAAAATAGATGGTAAATGCTCAACATAACCTGGAATCTGTGATGATTATGTGCATAGCACATCAGATTTCCATACATTAAAAATCTAGATCAAAAGAGATAAGTATAAGCTGAAGCAGAAGAAGATTTAGGGCTATATTTGACTGCATTATGGCAGGTGCATATAAAACAACAAAGAAAGAACAGATGAATTATTGGACCAAGGGATTCATAACTATTCAAGCTTCTAAAAGCATAATTTACTACCCTTATTAACTATAATGTGGGATTTTCTTCTAACTTGCTGGTCTCAACAAATGAAGTGCAAACTAACGAAAAGACAACTTTAGAACCAAGGAATTTATCAATAAACTGTTTATCTATGTCAATCATGAGAAGTTTTGTGAGACTATCACTGTAGCTAATAAATTTACTAAAAGTTTAGAACTACGTAAACAAGATGTCAGGACAGCCAATAGATGCAAAGATGTGTGTGAAACCTGAGTTTATGGAATTCCCCCCTTCTAAGACTAGAGTTTTAAAAGCTTGGCCTCATTTTGTTAAAAAATATAGGAGAACCTACATTAACTATGTCCATTAAGAAATGTACATGTTGTTTGACTTCTTCAGTATTATATAAATGTGTGTACAACCGTGTAGAGTGATTTTCTCAATGCAATGCTGGTTATAATTAATATGCATTATTAATAAGACTTCATGTTTGATTTTGTTTTCATTAATGTTGTGAATCCTATGGTATCGGCAATTTTCCTTGCTTCTTATTATTCGGACTATGCACTTCATATTATAGGAAACCATCACTCCAATTAATCGACCGAAACTTGATAGTTGATACATGATAGTACTTGATACCGCACTTCACTTGAATACTTGATATTTGATAATAATAATTTTGTAATAGCTAAACTAAATGTTTGATGAAACTTAAAATAATAAGTAATTGAAAATTTGAGAACAATAATCAATAATATCAAGAGAGAATTGAGAAAGAATTAGAGTAGTAAGGAGAGTGAATTGTGAGAAAAAATGAAGAAGAATGGAGGTTATTTATAGGTTTTAAAAGGTTAAAATTATAATTTTTCAATTACTAGGGGTGGGAGAGCTACTTTTTAATGGGGGAGGCCGAAATGGCCATTTGTGCAAAATTTGTCCGTTCCCCAACGCTCATTTCTGAATTTGACCGTTGGCAACGGTCCACAAAATTTAAAAAAAAAAATTGTAACGGATACCGGGCTGCAGCCCGTTAAAAACCTGTTAACGGCTTAGCAGGTTCCGATGCACCGGTATCCAAAATATTTTCGTCTAAAACTAACCCCCTCCCGCCTAACCTTCCCCAGCCCGCCCTTAAGTGCTACAGTACCATGCTGACCCGGACCGAAGCGGGTTGAAAACGGGTCAGCCCGGACCGATTAACAAGCTTGGGTTGGAATAATGACTATGTAAATTAGATTCTCAATGTAGCCCACTTTCAAATGATCCATCACTTAAAGGCTTAAATTTTACTATTTTTTTTTTATTTTTTATGATAGTGGTACGCATTCTAATGTACGTGCTATCTCCCACCAACACAAGTACAGGGCAACTCTCCTCACCAAAGCTTAGGCAGATGGGAGAAGTCACCTAGTAAATTTTGACTCCGCTCGTATTTGAACTTGAAACGTCATGGTTCTCCTTAGAACCGTCAATATGGCTTGGCCCCTAGGGCCAGCCCAGCCCAGCCCGTGATTTAACAGGGTTGGGCTAGAATTTTTTGAGCCCGTTTAAAAATGAGGCTTTTAAGCCCGACCCGAGTAAGAATGGAAAATTTGAAGTTTATGAAAGTTGAAAGAAGAATTATGTGTTTTGAGGCCTGATTCTATGTAAATGATATTATTTTGGCGATTTGATCGCATGAGCAAGTCTGTAGAATGTTTTTAAGGTTGTGTGCATGTTTGGTTTGGAGCCCCGAGGGCTCGGGTGAGTTTTGGATAGGTGTTGAATTGCATTTCTCATTTTTGGAAAAAATCTGGTTTTCTGCTTCTGTGATCTTCGCAGATGCGAAGGGAGGACTCACAATTGCGAGCTCGCAAATGCGAGCATTTCTTCGCAATTGCGAAGTCTGGGAAACTCGAGCACTATCGTAAATGCGATGGCCTGACTCGCAAATGCGAAAGTTCCCAGGCCAGCCTAGTTTCGCAAATGCGAGATTTTGGCCGCAAATGCGAAGTCTGGCGACCTGAGCTTGGATCGCAAATGAGATATTTTCCTCGCAAAAGCGGAACTGGGTAGTTCGCAAATGCGAAGTTATTGGTCACAAATGCGAAAACCCCTGGGCTGGCCATAGTTCGCAAATGCGAACTGAGTTCTCGCAATTCGCATATTTGTTTGGGGTTCGCAATTGCGAACCCCTGTTCGCAAATGCGACATCAGAGACCTGCATATTCATACTTAGACGATTTTGAAGCTTCATTTTTCATATTTTCAAAACCCAAACACCCATTGGCGATTTTTCACGATCTCCCTCTTCTCCAAATCATTTGTAAGTCAACTTTTACTTAAATTCTTCAATCTTTAACATCATTTATCATGTTTTCATCTTAAAGTCAAGGCTTTTCATGGGTAAAAATGGGGATTTTGGGTAGAACCTAGGTTTTGTTAAAATTGGGGATTTGGACCTTAATTTGAGGTCCGATTTCAAAACAAATCATAGATTTGAACTCATGGGCTAATGGGTGACCGGGTTTTGGTTCGAACTTCGGGTTTTGACCATGTGGGCCCGGGGGTGTTTTGGGAATTTTTGAGTAAAACTTTAAGAAATTCGTTTTTATGCATTCAAGTTGATTCAATTAGCATTTGTTGATTCATTCAAATAATTTGTGACTAGATTAGAGCGGTTTTGTGGTGAATTCGAGGGGTAAAGCT
>MU726408.1:43541-61743 GCA_026770625.1 Nicotiana glauca | reverse complement strand
GCACAATAGGATAACATGTATTAAAATCAGATATTTTAGCCAAATATAGCAGTTGAGCGACCGTGCTAGAACCACGGAACTCGGGAATGCCTAACACCTTCTCCCGGGTTAACAGAATTCCTTACCCGAATTTCTGGTTCGCGACTGTTAAACAGAGTCAAACCTTTTCCTCGATTCGGGATTCAAAACCGGTGACTTGGGACACCATAAAACTATCAAGTGGCGACTCTAAATCTTAAATGAAACAAATCCCGTTTCGATTGTCCTTTAATTGGAAAAACTCCTTTACGCCCTCACGGGTGTAGCGTAAAAAGGAGGTGTGACACTTGCTTATTTTCTTAGATCTGTGATATGTCTGGTCTTTACTTGACATTTTAAGGGGTTTTCCCAAATTTCCTTTTAAAAATCGTTCAATTTCGATTTTAGGGTTTCTAAAAAGTTTTTTCAAATATCTTTCTGATTCTTTATGTTCTTTATTTATGTGTGATCATCTATGTTGGGTTCATATGTTTTCTTTTCTACTATGCATGAGGTTGCTCTTTTTTTCTCTTTCTATTATGCAAGTTTCTTCTATTTTGTTGTTATTCCTGTACTCGCATGTTAATCCGTGTTGTTTTCCTTGTCCTTTGCTATATGTGTTTATGGTTGAGTTCTTTGATTTTGTTCACTTTACCGAACTCCGTTTTTGTTCCTGCTAAGCATAATTCATCTACTTTTGTCTAAAACTCGTATCATCTCTTTCTTCTGAACTTGTTTAAATTCCAAGTCTTCTGAAACGTGCTCTCATGACCTTGAATCAGTGTTCTTTCTATCGTGTGTGTTTGTCTCTCGTAAAGTCTTTGGAAAAGACTTCTGAGCCTCTTTCAATGACCTGTTTTCTCATCTCTATTTTCTGACTTAATTCGAAACCCTAAGATTTGGGGGTTTCTTGGCAATTTTGATTCTTGTGTGCGAGTTAGGGTTCCTCTTTGGGACCCTGGACTCTCAGACTCCTCGTGAGTCTACAAATTGGACTTGTACTACTTTGCTTATAATTCTGAACCTCTCTTTAATTAAACTCTCTTCTAAATAAATTTGACAATCCCTTATTGATTTACATATTTCTGTGCTTTATATATTAGGACTGTGCTTTCAAAAGATTTTTTCCAACCAATTGATTGATTCCGAAATCCTTTTAATAAGGCCTGACTGATTTTCTTTGATTGAACCTCCTTTACCTTTTTCCTGACTTGGTTCATTCGAATTGAACTTGTAATTTTTGTTTCACTGGTTGTTTGATTGATTCCCTTTCCATATTTGTCACAAACCGTGTACCATTGATTGTTTTCCTTAAATAACTTCAATGTATTTACCCCTTTTGTGCTACTTTGAAAAGGTTTTAATTAAAACCACTTTCCTTAATTGACCTTTACCCGTTAGAATCAGAATCCCTTACCCAAACAGAGACTGATTTCAATGATATTTCCTTGCTTTTCTTACTTGTTTCTCTGCACTATAGAAGGGACTGCCCTTCTGCACTTTTACGCACGACTTCAATCTATACACAACCTTCATACCACTAGTCTTTAAAATACTTGCACACTTGCAATACTACTTTGAATTCAATACCCTGCTTTGCTTGGATATTTTGGAACTTTTTTGCTTGCAACTTGGCTTTTTCAAGACTACTGTTTTTTACTTATTTCTTCTGAAACTGGTATGTTCTGATTTAATTTTTCTGCCTCACCTCTATGTGTTTACTTTATAGTTTCAGCATTCTTGTTTATTTTGCTGTTCATGTTCAGTGATTAAATTATATATGTTCTTTCCTTGCATCTATTTTTATTATGAATCCCTACCCCATATTCCCCTGTGTTTGAGTTAAGGCTTATGGCCTTGTAGTATTCAAATTGCTACTCAGGTCAGAACCTGGTCTATAATGGATCTTAACTCTTAAGATTTGGCTGACAGGCTGCTCAGGGGTGTGCCAACATTCCCAATTGCTGGGCATGACCACCAGCCTGCCATGGCTTTCCCTAATTCTTCCCCTATGCACTTACACTTACTCTTAAACTCTAAGTTTTGCCCCCCTATGAGCCTTGCTTTGGGAATTTGAGTTCCCTCTGAACTTGGACATTTGAGGGATGACCCTTCCACACGGCACTATAATCTAATTCTGCAATGTAATTGGGTGTAAGCACTGCCTAAAGTTCAAAAAGCTCCTTGGAACTTTGACACACCCAAAGGGTGACAAAGGCTTTTGGAAATCCAATCCTGGAAGTTAGTTTATCTCATATTGTTAGACCTTGAGTCTGAATTAGGCTGTTTGGTTGTAGCTGGAACTCCTAATGTAATTTTACTTTCTTTCTTTTGATTCATTTGAGTCTGTAATAATTTGTAATAACTATTGGGGATGGCTAGTGGAAAGGGATGGGAATGATTGTATGCAAAGGGTAGATAACTTGCCTATAGCATTTTCTAATTTCTGCATTCACATAGACAACATGCCTATAGGTTACCTATAAACTTCTACATTCTCATTTAGATAACTTTCCTATAGGATTTTCTAATTCCTGCATTCACATAGACATCATGCCTTTAGGTTATTTACAAATTTCTGCATCTCTGCATATAGAAATCCTATCTCTAAGTCTCTGCATTTCTGCATATAGAGATCACGATCATAGGAATTTCCTGCAGTTCTTCATATACCTGTCATTAGGCAAACAATCATAGGTCTTATAATAATTAACTTCATTCTAGATACCATGCCTATAGGACTCTTGCATCTATGTAATCGTTTAAAACCAATAACGCTTAGATAACTTGCCTATGGGAATAATCAATCGATTCATCCTTGTCATTTTATCTATACGTCTAAAACCAGTCATAAGGTTGTTTAAAATCTGCAGATCTTTTGTTTATAGAACCAATGATCTTTTCTTTAAAATCAGTACGCTCTGTTAGATATCATTCCTATAGGTCTCACTTAGGCAAACCATTAAGTGATTAATTAACTGTGTTAGTTTTTGATAGACTACAACCAGACCAGGCCTAATTCGGACTTCTCATCTGAGAAATATGTGATAAATCAGCCTATCCTAATGCTTTATTTAATTCAAACCATAACCAGTATTTGAAGTCATGCTAATATATTTGCCTTTAAGTGAGGAGGCATGTTTGAGCCGTAACTGCTATTTGCTTTTTCCCCAGTTGCTTATGTGTTTTGTTTGTCGCCTAGACTTTTATCCTTTTTAAAAACTCTAAAAGGCCCCATCTCCCTCCCCTTTAGGATTAGTAGTCTCAATGACTCGAGGACTGATAGGATCGGGATGGATAATAGCATGAAATAAGTAACGATCTATTCCGTGCTTTAATACCTTAACGGGGTGGGAAATGGTACACATGGATATGATGATCACGCGAGAACACCATGCGTATAAGTGGTTACCGAGTGTTGTGTGGATGATCCATGTTATTTATAAACCTAGGACCACACATCCCTCCTTATGTACTTACGTTCTTATTTTCTTTAAACTGCTAGTTTCCAGTTCTTTAAACTTTGTGTTTCGCTTTATATCATTTAAAACCTCTCTGGAATTTCCAGCACTATTTTCTTTTTCTTAAAATTTCTGCCCAGTTCACTTCTTTTGTTTGATTGCTTGCACTCGTTATTTGATCTCCATTTTTTGCACTTATATATTCTTTAAACAACTATGAAATTACTTATTCCCAAACTTCAGCATGTTTATTTAACCTTTATACATTCCCCTACTTGTAATGGTTATGTGCGTATGTTTACTTGCTTTAAAGTCGCAATTGTAGCATGTCGGGGAACCACGCTACTGGATCTTGGGGGGTGCCTAACACCTTCCCCTGAGATAATTTCAAGCCCTTACCCATTCTCTGGTTCTTCTTCTCTTTTAATTTCTCAGTGTCCTAATGCACTTAATCATTAGGTGGCGACTCTTTTAAATCTCAAACCCAAATTCCCAAAAGGAATAGAGTTGTCCGCCCAAATGTCGTATACTCGATTTCGCCTTTTGAAAAATAGGGCATCGATAGCATGGCGACTCTGCTGGGGATTTCGTTACGTTTTTACCATTTCATGTTGCTAGTGACTTTATTGCTTCTTTATTGCCTTTATTTAATGTCTTTATATATTTTCTACTACGAAACTGACTTGGCTCTTTGTTTCTTTTCTTTAATGCTTTTTTTTACCGCCTTCCTTCAATACTATTGTAATTATGAGCAATTATTGTAATCATTACTTTATGAATGTGAAACTATACATGACAATTTGTTAATTATTGTATTGCATTTTTCAACATAATATTCTATTCGTGCCAAACGAAATACCATAGCAATGCTTATAATGAGTGGTTGCGCCCTTCCAATATTATCACCCCCTAAATTTGGCAAAGGCATATTTGTGGTAAAACTAGTCGATCAGCGGTGCCGTCGACAGTTCCGCGCCTTTCCCTCTTGAGTTGTCCGCTCAATGGTACCAAGTCCAATACCCCATAGAAACCATTTCTCTTTTAATTGTTCATGCATCATGGTCAAACTTAGCCGAGTCAGTTATGTTGTCCGCATAATAACTCTTTAAGATAGCCTTATCCAAAGTCCACTGGGTTTCCTTGAAACCCAAACGGACACTACCACATTATGTGCATTTATTTGGAGAACTAAATGCTTCTTATGCTAATTATTGATGTTAAATAGTCGAGTCCGGTGGGGGAAAAGGGCCTAACTTTTTGTTTTACAGAAAATGAGGCATGAGGTCCCCAGATTTGGCATGGTCACCAACATCCACCCCAAATTGCTGAATTGGTGGGGAAATTTTCATTCCAGCGATCAAGCTCTTGTCAGAAAGTATCTAGGAAACCTGCCTTCTCTCCTAGACATTAAACCTAGAAACAAGATCATAGAAGCTGCAACTTTGTTTTTGGACTGTGATAGATCGGTGTTTCATTTCGGGGACATAGAAGTGACACCTTTACTCAAGGAAATAGGAGGACTAGCTGGGATACCATGGGAAACTCCGAGTTTGCTAATCGTAAGGGTAGGGGTTTTCTTAAGATGACGGGTCTAAAGAAGAATCCCGACTTGACGTGTTTGGAGAAGTCTTACATTCCCTTTAACCATTTGTATAAAAGGTACGACCATAGCAAATCATATCGTACCTATCCGGATGAATTTGCCCTCACCTTATTGGGGCACATCCACCGAAGGGTATTTGTGTTTATGTTCTGTTTCTTGGGGATGATAGTTTTTCCAACAAAGAAAGCAAGAATCCATACTAGACTGTCCATGGTCACTAAAACCTTAATGGAAGGAATTAACGGGCAGCCATTCAAACTTGTGCCAATGATAGTTTCAGAAATATACTGAGCCCTAGAAAGATGTCAACAAGGGGCCAAACATTTCGAGGGTTGTAATTTGCTACTCTAACTATGGCTCATTGAGCACCTCCAAAGGGGTGAGTACCGACAGGAAATCCATCGTAGAGACTGGGACGATCATATCGCTTTTCATCACCTAAAGCGGATGAATTATATGCCCAACATGTTCGCCCAACTAGAAAATTCTAGAGAGTGGGTCGAACTCTTCAATAACCTTATTGAAGACCGGGTGCAATGGATGTTTGAGGGGTTCCCTACTGAAGAATTCATCATACGGTCTAGGGATGCGCCATTTCTAATACTGATCTGTTTAAGAGGGACCTACCCGTATGTCCCTATCTGGGTTATGAGATAGGTAGGTAGGAAGCAGGTTATACCAAGGGTCGACAAGATGAGCCATTTTCGAGCCGACTTCTAGGATGACGACAGTTCGTACGGTTGCCAGGCTCAGTATATGTGGCATTGCAAAATTGTCTTGGGAAAAGACACCATCGAACCAGATCACTACCATGCTGGTTTTACTCCACACTATCTAGGCTGGCTGGAAGACAATCACAACAACTTGGGTCAACCCGGATTCGTTCGAGGTCACAGGATCATTGATGAAAAGGCTGAAGCACAGGTAAAGTACAACCAACTGCGCAAGAGGATACGGGAGTGTGAAAATGAGCACCGTAAAATACAAGAAGCCAATCAAAAGCTAATTGGAGAATGGAAAGATATGGCTGTCAGCGCCAACATACGACTGATTTCTTTGGAGCGGGGCATAGTGGAGCTGGCAAAGAAGTTTCTGAAGAGGGTTGAAGATTGCCGGGTTGCTGAAAGAAATGAAGGCGGACATCTGGCGAGATCCTACTTGTTGTTGGGACTACGTGAGCTGGTGAAGCTGTTCGATGGAGCTAAAGATGCCGAGTCCGGGGAAGGTCCTTCTGGGACCAAGTAGTTAGGAGTCTTTTCTTTGCTTTAAATGTAATAAGGCCAATGGCTATTAATGACATTTTATTTTTTGCTATTTTATTGTTGTTTTGGGATTCGTCTTACTTTTATCAATAAAATGAAGCATTTACCATTATAAGTTCTCCAAATCAACTTGTCTCTAGGACTACCTCGGGCACAACAGAGGATCCCAAATTAGGACACGATTTATATTCTTGCACTATGTGTTTAAATATTGTAACGTTTCTTCTCACGATCCTCACTAACTTGTTGCATTAATTTGTTTTTACTTTTGTTTATTCCCTTCCCCAAAAGTTAGTTCGTGCACTCTAGCATCATCATATTACTCTACAAGATCTAAGGGCCCTCCACCTCCTCCTCATCCGATTCCTATCAGAAACAAGAACAAGGGAAAAATGGAAGATTTGAGCAACATCAGAAAGGAGAACTCAGTTGAAAAGGTAGAGGCTCCTCAGGGTATTCAGGTTTCCAAGGAAAGTGCCTCCCAGCTCGAAGAGAAGTTATTGAAATTTCAGGAAGAACTGGACCAAGTTCGAAACTTGGCAAGTTTAATGTTTTCCCTCACTACCCCAGATGTCAACTTCCCCAACACCTGAAATCCCACACCACCACAAAACATCCCGAAACCACAAAACTAACCCGCTCCCCATCACCACTGCAACACATGCCACACTTAAAACAACACCCCACTACTCATCCCCGAACCACTAAACTCCACCACAACACCCCTATCTATGTGGAAACCATACCATACCCCATTCAGCCTGCCTCGACCACACCTGAGTCTGATGACAAAGACTCACTTATCAAGAATCTAGCCGCATAACTCAAGAAGTTGACTAGCCGAGTTCAGGGTGTTAAAGGAAGGAAACTGAATTAGGAACACCTTTGCATTCAACCAGATGTCAAACTGCCCGAGGGGTACAAACCTCCCAAGTTCGAAGTGTTTGATGGTACAGGGGAACCTAAGCACTTGAGGACATACTGCGACAAGATGGTCGGAGTAGGGAAAGATGAGAGAATCCGAATGAAGCTTTTTATGAGAAGCCTGAAAGGAGATGCTCTGTCTTGGTACATTAGCCAAGACACAAAGAAGTGGTCGAACTGGTTAAGTATGGCGTCCGACTTCATGGACAGATTCAGGTTCAATATGGAAAATACACCAGATGTGTTTTACATTCAGATTTTAAAAACCCACAGAAACATTCCGCGAGTATACCACTAGTTGGAGATCAGAGGGTGGAAAGGTTCGACTTGCTTTAGGGGAAGAACAAATGAACAAGTTTTTCGTCCGGGCTCAGGATCCGCAATACTATGAAAGACTGATGCTGATCGTGAACCATAAATTTTCTGAAATCATCAGGCTGGGAGAAAGGATTGAAGAAGACATCAAGTGTGGTAAGGTCACTAACTTTGAAGCTTTTGAAGCCACCAACAAGGCTCTACAGTCCGGTGGTACATCCAAAAAGAGGGACGTAAGTGCCGTAATGGTTGCACAGAGAACCAAATCACCAGTCAAATATCAAACCTACCCGATATGTCCACTTACATATCAACCCACTACAAATTTCCAAACACCTGCACCTTCCTACCAAGCTCCACCACCTACCTATCAATCACCTCCACCTCCCACATACCAACCTACTTCATCTAAATATTCCCAACCCGCACAAGTTTACCAAGCCTAAAACACTCAACCATCCTACTATTAATCACCTCCCCCACGTCAAAACTTTCCTAGACCAAGACCAAATTTCGACCGCAGACCTCTCAAACAGTATACCGCCATTGCCGAACCAATTGACCAGCTATACGAAAGGCTCAAAGCTGCTGGTTATGTCACCCCTATCACTGCTATAACCCCTGAAAACCCTTCCCAATGGATTAACCCAAACAAAACCTGTGCATATCATTTTGGAATGAAGGGATATACTATTGATGAATGCCTTTCCCTGAAGGACAAAATCCACACTCTGATAGACAACAAAATCATCATGGAAAAGGAGCCTACTCCGAACATCTGCAACAACCCCTATCAGACCATAAAGGTGGAAGTGTTCATATGATTGAAATAAAAGATGATTGGGATCCCAAAAGATCAATCGGATTGATCACGAAAGGTGATGATCCAAAGAAACCAACAGTCACTCTTAACCCGATTATGGTCCAAATTTAGCCTTCTGAAGATGCTAAGGTGAACATGTCCGTACCGCTTGAGTTTAAAACACCAGCCTCCGCAAAAATGCCAATTGAGGTCGAGTTTGGGTCCCCAAAAGCGCCTGAGCCCTTTGAAGTTGCTGTATTACCTTCCAAGGAAAGGGTGCCTATTCTAGTAGCAATGACAGCCGTAACACCATTCCATAAAAAAGCTATACTGTGGGACTACACAGCCAAGGCAAGAAGATAGTGAACATCCAAGTTTGGGGAAATAATTGCAGCGCAGGGTATGATAAGAACCAGCAGGGTTTATAACCCAGAACACTTAGCTGAGTCAAGTAAGCAGACCTTTGGTCAACAAACCTTCATTGAAACGGGACCCGGTGATCTCTGGAGAAAGATACAAGCCAAGGAATACTCGTTCATTGACCAGCTGAACAAAACACCGACACAAATTTCTATCTTGGCTTTATTACAAAATTCTGATGCACACAAGAATGCCTTGTTGAAGTTATTTAGTGAGGCATATGTACCAAGCAACATCACTGGAGGAGAAATGGCAAACATGGCAGGCCAAGTGTCGGAGAGTCATAAAATCACCTTCCACGAGGATGAGCTGCCACCGGAAGGATTGAGTCATAACAAGGCATTGCACATCACTGTGCAATGCGAAGATTATTTAATCACCTGGATCCTGGTCGATGGAGGGTCCAGTCTCAATATTTTTCCTTTGGTAACACTCAGAACATTGGGAAAAGGGCTACATGAAATCAAGGATGGGGCCATCAACGTCAAAGCTTTCGACGGATCTCAAAGGTCCACTATTGGGGAAATTAGCCTACGTTTGCAAATGGGGCCCACTTGGTTTGATATTGATTTCAAGTAATAGACATGCCATCTTTTTACAATCTACTGTAGGGATGACCATAGATTTATGCCTATGGGATCGTGGCATCAATACTACATCAGGCAGTGAAATTTAAATGGAATCACTAGGAGGTGATCATTTATGGTGACGGTAGCAACCCCATAAAAAGCTGCCAGAACATTCCAGCAATTGGAGGAGAAGAAGATTATGTGGGGAAACATACCACCACATCGAGCAGGTCAATGCAGTCGACAAAGACAAATGGTGGGACAACAAAATTGAAAGCATACTGAATTGGAGCGGGTATGAACCTGGCAAAGGACTTGGCAAAAACCTCCAAGGAATCGCTAAGCATATCAAGCTCAAGAAGTATGGTACCACCTTCGGGTTGGGCTATGAGTATACCTAGGAAGAATTCAAGGACTGGTCACCACCATGGCGCGACCCTTAATATCCATTAGAGCAACCGATACCTCATCTGGAGCAGACTTTTCAACCAGCCGAAATCATCTATGGGTCAGAAGAAGAGGAAGCATTAGCAGCAATGAGGATTTTTTTCTGAAAGAGGATGATATGGACCGTTGTGTCATTTTCGAGGAGGAGGGGGAGGAAGGCCCTTCCATATAGGCTGTAAGCAGAGGGGCATACCTCAATAACTAGACTGTCAGAACCACCAGAGTCCGACCTGCCTCAGGGTGGCAAGGCTGAACAAAGCATTATGCAGTAGTTTGCTTTATTAAGTTTATTTTCTTTTCGCATTTTTATTTTTACGCAAGAAAGAGCTTCAATGTTCAAAACACTTATGTAATTTATTAAAATATTTCAATTTTCTTACAAATCTCTCTCTCTTATTATTTTCTCTCATTACTTTATTTAAACAGCATTACTATTACTTATGTTGATGAACCAATGACTATGACACGCAACGAGACAACACGACAAACAGACATAGATTCAAAGGAAGATGATATACCAGAAGAAATTTTTAAGGAAGTTGAGAATTTTAAGAATAGGCCTAAGTCCAACCTGGACTAGACTGAGATCATCAATCTGGGAGATGCAGAGAACATCAAAGAAACATAAGTCAACGTCCATTTGTCACCGTCCGAGAAGGAAGAGTATACAAAATTTCTAAGGGAATATAAGGATATATTTGCATGGTCATATGACTGCATGACTAGTCTAAGCACGTCCATTGTAGCTCACAAATTACCGAATGATCCCACCTGTCCGCCAGTGAAACAGAAGCTCAGAAAGTTCAAGCCAGACATGAGTTTGAAAAATCAAGAAGGAAGTCACTAAGTAGGTCAAAGCTAAGGTCCTCAGGGTTGTAGAGTATCCAACATGGTTAGCCAATATTGTGCCAGTACCGAAGAAGGATGGGAAGGTCATAATTTGCGTCGACTACCGGGATCTCAACCGAGCCAGTCTAAAAGATGACTTTCCCTTGCCGAATATACACATCTTGATTGATAACTGCGCCAAGAATGAGTTGTAGTTATTCGTTGATTGTTTTGCTGGGTACCATCAGATATGAATGGATGAAGAGGATGCTGAGAAAATGGATTTCATTACGCCATGGGGAATGTATTGTTACAAAATGATACCGTTTGGGTTAAAGAATGCGGGGGCCACCTACATGAGGGCCAAGACCACAATTTTTCATGACATGATACACAAGCAAATCAAAGTGTATGCAGACAACGTCATCATCAAATCCAAGAAAGCAGCTGATCACATAGGAGATTTGAGGAAATTCTTCAATAGACTGAGAAGGTACAACCTGAAGCTGAATCTCGCAAAGTGTGCATTTGTGGTTCCTGTCAAAAAACTGCTTGGGTTCATTGTGAGCGCTTGAGGGATAGAATTGGATCCATCAAAGGTCAAAGCTATTCAAGAATTGCCGCCGCCAAAGAACAAGAAGGAAGTAACGAGCTTCTTGGGAAGACTTAACTACATCAGCTAGTTCATAGCTCAGTCGACTGTCATTTGTGAGTCGATCTTTAAGATGTTGAAGAAGGACGCCGCCACCAAATAGACTGACGACTGCCAGAAAGCCTTCGAGAGAATCAAAGAGTACCTGTCAACACCACCAGTTTTGGTTCCGCCCGAACCAGGTAGAACCCTAATACTCTAACTTGCAGTATTGGATGGAGTGTTTGGTTGTGTTATAGGGTAGCATGATGAAACAACGAGAAAAGAGCAAGCCATTTATTATCTCAGCAAGAAGTTCACCCCGTACGAGGCCCGATATTCTCTACTGGAGTGCACCGGTTGTGCTCTGACTTGGGCAGCTCAGAAGTTAAGGCACTATTTCTGTGCTTACACCATGTATCTCATATCAAGAATGGATCCATTGAAGTACATCTTTCAGAAGCCCATGCCCACCGGCAAGCTGGCCAAGTGGCAGATCCTGCTAAGTGAATTTGACATTATCAACATGGCCCAGAAAGCAATCAAAGGAAAGTCCCTAGCAAATCACCTCGCTGAAAACCCTGTGGATGGAGAATACGAGCCTCTAAAGATGTATTTTCCTGATGAGGAGGTATCCTTCATAGGGGAGGACATTGCAGAGTCCTATGACGGTTGGAGGATACTTTTCGACGGAGCAGCAAATTTCAAAGGAGTTGGCATAGGAGCAGTCCTAGTATCAGAAACCGGCCAACATTATCCGGTATCCACCAAGCACAGGTTCCCATACACCAACAATATGGCTGAATACAAAGCTAGCATCTTGGGGCTCAAGATGGCCATTGACATGAACATCGAAGAATTACTAGTGATTGGAGATTCGAATTTACTTATATATCAGGTCGGAGAAGAATGGGCAACTAAGAACTCTAAGATACTTCCATATTTACATCACGTATAGGAATTGAGAAAGAGGTTCACAAAGATAGAATTCCCGCATGTCCCCAGAGCCCAGAATGAGTTTGCCGATGCATTGGCCACCCTATCATCTATGATTCAGCATCCAGATAAGAACTTCATAGACCCTATTCCGGTGAAGACTCATGATCAACTAGCTTACTGTGCTCATGTCGAGGAAGAGGCATACGGAAAGCCTTGGTTTCACGACATCAAGGATATCTTAGCCAAAGGAGAATATCCAAAGCTTGCAAATGCTACACAGAAGCGCACACTTTGAAGATTGTCCAATAATTTCTTCCACATCGGAGGAATCCTATATAGGAGAACTTCGGATTTGGGTTCGCTAAGATGTGTGGACGTAAAGGAAGCATCCAAACTGCTAGAGGAGATTCATGTCGGGACCTGTGGTCCACATATGAATGGTTTTGGCTTAGCCAAGAAAATACTCCGAGCGGGTTACTTCTGGATGACTATCGAGACAGACTGCATCTAGTATGTTTGAAAGTGCCACCGTTGTCATATCCATGCAGACATGATAAAAGTGCCTCCAAATGAACTTAATGCAACAAGCTCGCCATGGACATTCGCCGTATAGGGGATGGATGTTATCGGATAAATCGAGCCTGCCGCATCAAATGGTCACAGATTTATCCTAGTAGCAATTGATTATTTCACCAAATGGATTGAAGCATCATCTTATAGAGCAATGACCAAAAAAGTTGTGGAAGACTTTGTCCGTGATCATATCATTTGTCGATTCGAGATTCCAGCATCAATCATTACTGACAACGGTTCCAACCTCAATAGTGATTTGATCAAATCCATGTGTGAAGCCTTCAAGATCAAACACAAGAATTCCACAGCTTACAAGCCTCAGATGAATGGAGCAGCAAAAGCCGCCAATAAGAACATCAAGAAGATACTGAGAAAGATGGTAGAAAAGCATAAGCAGTAGCATGAGAAGCTACCATTTGCTTTGTTAGGGTATCGCACCATAGTCCGCACATCAACTGGTGCAACTCCATATATGCTGGTTTATGGTACGGAAACGGTCATCCCCGCCGAGGGAGAAATTCCATCCCTAAGAATCATACAGGAAGCAGAGATCGATGATGCAGAATGGGTAAAGAGTCGTTATGAACAGTTAGCCCTCATAGATAGTAAGAGAATGAACGCAGTTTTCCATGGTCAACTTTACCAGAGCAGAATGATCAGAGCCTTCAACAAGAGAGTCAGACCAAGATGGTTCACACTAGGGCAGCTGGTGTTAAAAAAGATTTTTCCACATCAAGATGAAGCAAAAGGGAAGTTCTCCCCTATCTGGCAAAGTCCATACATGGTTCATCGGGTTCTAACAGGAGGAGCCCTCATACTTGCAGAAATGGACGGAGAAGTTTGGCCAAAACCAATTCAGATGCAGTCAAGCGATAATATGTGCAACCATTTATGATCTTATTATGTAATTTGAACTACGTCCGACCTGATTCCCATTTAAGAGGGGATACGTAGGCAGCCTTTGGGTTCGGTCACAATTCAATAAAATTTTCATTTACCCCCGCAATTGGAAAATGGGCAGAATTTTGAGGAGGGCCCTAAATATTTCGGAGTAACGTTAGCCGATCATTATAAGCACCCGTCAAAAGCATCAACCCACTAAACTGGGGTAGAATTTTGAGAAGGACCCTCAAAATTTTGTAGCAAGAAAGGTTGCAATGTCTTGAACCACGTCGCGGTTGTTGGTTTATCTAAAAGCTATTTCTTAAATATATATACATATATCATACCTTTAACAAAACTCATGCATGATTATTATCGAAATTGCTTTGTTTGACAACGCTGCCCCAAGGGTACCTACAATATCACCATAAACAAAGCCGAGCCAGTCAAGCGAAGCTAGTGGGAATGTGAACTAACCTGTCCCTTTACAAAACTCATGATTTTTCTTTGAATACAAACACCCAAGTCACAAATCATCAAATACATTTATACAATCGTACTTTCAGAAATACAACCCTTGAAATTATCGCTTTACAACCAATATCCATACACGATGTCCCCAGCAGCCACAATATCACAATCGGCAACCAGCTATCCGCTATCAGCTAAGAATCTCTCATTACAATTCATCCCTCATCTTTTGCATAAGGCTTTCGAGGTTAAGCTCTACCTCCATTTGCATTCCTTGCATTGCATAAGGCTACTATTCTGCCTTCCGAGACTAAGCTCTATCTCTATAATTGCATAAGGCTACTATTCTGCCTTCCGAGGTTAAGCTCTACCTCCATTTGCATTCCTTGCATTTCATAAGGCTACTATTATACCTTCCGAGACTAAGCACTATCTCCATAATTGCATAAGGCTACTGTTCTGCCTTCCGAGGTTAAGCTCTATCTCCATTTTCATTCCTTGCATTGCATAAGGATACTATTTTGCCTTCCGAGACTAAGCTCTATCTCTATAATTGCATAAGACTACTATTCTGCCTTCCGAGGTTAAGCTCTACCTCCATTTGCATTTGTTGCATTGGATAAGGCTACTATTCTGCCTTCCGAGACTAAGATCTATCTCCACAATTACATAAGGCTACTATTCTGCCTTCCGAGACTAAGCTCTGTCTCCATAATTGCATAAGGCTACTATTCTGCCTTCCGAGACTAAGCTCTGTTTCCATCATCATCGGCTGAAATATTGCCATTTTTATTTTTTACATCGGCTGAAATATTGCCACTTCATCTTGCATCGGCTGAAATATCGCCACTTCATTTAAATCTTGCATCGGCTGAAAGATCGCCACTTAAATTTTAAATCTTGCATCAGCTGAAATATCGCCATTTTTATTTACGCTTTACATTGTCTAAAATAATGCCATTTTATTTAAATCTTGCATCGGTTGAAAGATCGCCACTTATATTTTAAATCTTGCATCAGCTGAAATATCGCCATTTTTTACGCTTTACATCGGCTGAAATATCGCCACTTCATCTTGCATCGGCTGAAATATCACCACTTCATTTAAATCTTGCATCGGCTGAAAGATCTCCACTTATATTTTAAATCTTGCATCGGCTGAAATATCGCCATTTTTATTTACGCTTTACATCGGCTAAAATATCGCCATTTTATTTATGTCTTGCATAGGCTGAAAGATCACCAAATCCTGTATTTCATGGGCTGAAAGATCGCCAAAATTGTCCAAAGTCGTCATCGTTCAGAGGCACCATTTTCATAGCCCGAGAACATCATGCCATGGCCTGAGGACCCCACTTTTATCTCTGCATAGCATTATTCAAATGCATCATGGTTCGGAGGCATCATTCTCATAGCCCCAAAGCATCATTTCATAGCCTACGAATCCTTTATTGTACGCTTCATGGCCCGTCCGAGGACTTCATCCTAACCGTCCAAAGACAACATTCATGGTCCAATAGGAACTTGCATCACATTTAAATTTATGCACAATATATGTTGTTATTATTCATTTGAAGGTAGATCGGCTAGCAACAGCCATCTCGGCAGGAGAAATCCCTGTGATGACCCGGCCCGTCGTCACATGAGTTACCGTCCCGTTTCCCCCATATTATATTATTCTATGTTTCAATATCAGTATTTGAGTTGATCGGATAGAATTGAATTGGTTTTAGTGGGAAATGAGGCACTTAGCCTCTTAGAAGAAAGCTTATTTTGAAAAAGTCAACCGGAAGTTGACTATATAGTTAGAAGGCTCGGATGTGAATTCTGGTGATTTGTTTAGCTTCGAGGGATGATTTGTGACTTAGGAGTGCGATCAGAATTGAATTTGGAGGTCTGGTGTAGAATTAGGCTCGAATTGGCGAAGTTTGAATTTTGGCGGATTCTGGTTGATAAGTGAGATTTTGATCCGAGGGTTGGAATGGAATTCCGAGAGTTGCAGTAGCTTCGTTAGGTGATTTTGATATGTCTGCAAATTTTCAGGTCATTCTGACGTTGTTTGGTCGGGTTTTTGATTGAATGCGCATTTCGAAAGTTTTGATGAAAACTAGGCTTGAATCCGATGTGTTTTAATGGTTTTAGCGTTGTTTGACATGTTTTGAGGATTGGAACAAGTTTGAATAAGGTTGTTGGATGTGTTGGTATTTTTGGTTGAGGTCTCGGGGGGCCTCGGGTTGATTTCGGATGATTAATCGGAAGTTGGAAGCATTTGTTGCAGTCAGATTTTTTTGTGCCTTCTGGTATTTCCGCATCTGCGGAAAAGGAGCCGCTTAAGCGGTTCCATAGATGCGGTAGGGAAGATCGCAGAAGTGATCAGGAGTGGCCCAAGGATTTTTCGCATAAGCGGACTGGTAAGCGCCTTTGCGGGGCCGCGTAAGCGGATTGTAGACCGCAAAAGCGGTCGAGGTGAAACCGCATAAGCGGTGCTTGGAATCGCATAAGCGGTCCAGATGGTTTTAAGTAAGACCGCATAAGCGTTCAATTAGCCGCATAAGCGGGACTGCAGGTGCGGTCAGGGGATCGCAGAAGCGGAAAATGGACCTGTGTTATAGTGAACAGTGTTCACGAACTTGGAAAAGAAGCAAACATTTTGGACATCGACTAAAGCGGGTTTTTGGGCGATTTTGAAGAGGATTCGAAGGGATTTCATTAGGTATGAATATTTGGACTCGGATTATGTTATTATGGTGTAAAAACATGAATTAATCATAGAATTTCAAGGAATTGAAGGGTAAAAATGGAGGTTAGGACTTGAAACCTAAGAAGGTTTGAATTGATGATTTGAGGGGTCAAATGGACTCCGATTCTTGTGTATTTTATATGTATGGACTCGTGGTGAGACGAGGATTTCGGTGATGTGAGTTTTGTAATTTTTCGAGAAGCGGGCTCGGGGCTCAGATTTTGCTTGTTTCGAGATTTTTGCTATATTTCGATTGTTTTTGATTGGGTGTTGTCCCATTGGTATATTGTGATGTATTTGCTCTGTTTTTGGCTAGACTCGACGCGTGTGGAGGCCAATTTGATGGGCAAAGGCGTCATAGGCTTGAGATTTTTCCGGTTCGAGGTGAGTAATACTTGTGAATGATATCCTGAGGGTTTGAAACCCGGATTTGCACATCATAGTGCTGTATTATAGTGACTTGCACGCCAGGTATGAGCGTGGGGTAGAGAACCATTGGGGATTGTGACTTGGTCCGTCCCGGTTGTGGATTTTACTGCGTAATTGACTGAAACTTGCTAGATGCTATCTTGAATTAGGCTGATTGCCATGTTTTGGGCTTCGTGTCGGTTATTTGAACCCTGCAGGGGTTATTATCACTGTTTTCATGACACTTAGCATATTAAATGATTTCAGTCCTGAGTTCCCCACTGTTTTGATATGTGCAGTCATATTGCTAAGGTTTAAAGACTTAAATTGCATTTTCTGTTATTTTGAGTTAAAAGCTATTACTTGACATTGCTCGAGTGGCTCATTTGCATGTTCTGGACTGAGATTTATGGATCGGGCTGCACGCCGCAGCAGTATATACATATACATGCATGGATCGGACTGCACACCGCAGTAGTATATTATGTGGATCGGAATGCACGCGGCAGTGATATAATATGTGGATCGGACTGCACGCCACATTATTATAGCGCTTGGGATGTAGGAGCCCCTCCGGAGTGTGTACACACCCCCAGTGAGCGCGGGTACCCAAATGGATCGGGCTGCGCGCCGCAGCGGTCATGTGCATTGCATTACATTCATGCATTCATTCCTGTTTGTACTACGTGGCATGACTTTTAGCACTCACATATCATTGGCATACATGCTATTACTTGCCTTGTTGACCAGATACCCTGGTGTTATATGTTAAGGAGTGCTGTGCCCAAGGGGGTGATTTATGTGCCGACTTGCACTATCTGATATAGCATTCATATGCTTGACTGTTGGAAAAAGGATATTTGTAAAAGAGATTTTTAACTAAGCTTGAGATTTTCTAAAGGATTTTCA
>MU726408.1:23697-42580 GCA_026770625.1 Nicotiana glauca | reverse complement strand
GTTTCTTCTTCTTCTTGATTTCCAGATTTTACTCTATGTATTATAGACTTTGAAATTGTAATAAAGATCCTCCTAGATGCTTGTGACTTGTGACACCCCGGTCGGGTTGAGTTAGGCTATAATGTTGATAATTAATGTTCTTTAAGTTGCATTTTCCATCTATTTATGTTTAGTAAATGTTAAAAAATGAATGGGTTAGTTGGATGGCCTTGTCTTCATGAGAGGTGCCATCACGATCGGGTATGGAGATTGGGTCGTGACAATCCCACTCCAGTTCCCGCAGCCTATTAGACTCTGACCATCCTTCTCAACCTGAACATCGCGTCCGCTTTTCGAAAATCTCCATCGACATATTTCGCCAATGGGTCCTGAACTACATATGGCCTGATTCCTGTAAGACCAGGGATATGTAGGTATCTTAGGAGCCAGAGCTCGGTCAAAATTCTTCAAATCATTTTATTCGGTCAAAATTGGCTGTCATATCTTTACCGGACAACTCTTTCATCCTTTCCGGGTAAAGAGGGACAGCTGTTGATACCCAATTTTTCTCTATATACTTTTATATGAAAAATACTTTCAAAATAGCATGTACATGCGTATATAAGCATGCCCAAGAGTGTTGGTATTTTCCCCTAATTTTTAAAGATTTTAAAATCAACTTATTGTCTATTTTTAGCAGTACAAAATCCAATAATTATTCCCAAGATTATCATTTTGGTGAATAATATATTTCTATTCTCATATTTATACCAAAATATAATTAAGGTGATTTTTGTATATTTTTACAAATTTATTCACCATTTTTAAAGCTAAATTGCATGTAATTGCAATTATAGCCTATTTTATGATTAATGACTTTTGATAATTATAAAATTATTTCTAGTATTTTTAGATTAATATTTATTTAGTATTTACTGGCTCAGTTTTTTAATTTACTTTTAAAATTATTATTACTATTTTTATAAAATAAAAGGGGAAAATTGGCTATTTAACATTTAGACCATTTCTATTTCAATTATAGTCATTTTTACCTTTCAATTTTAACCTTAAATTAACCTAATTTCAACCCCAAATCGGACCAGCCCAATCCCAAAAGTACTCGACCCCTGACCCTATTAAAAACCTGCCCGGCTCCCTTTTGATCCAGGCCGTTGATCATTTTGATCAACGACCATAATTCCCCTTCCTTTTTTAATTTCCAAACCCCTCCTAACCTAATTCATTCCACCTGAAACATTGCCTTTGAATCCCTTCGTCTCAAACTCTCTTGAACCTCCCTAGAACCCTAATCGTCTCCCACCTTATTTCACCGTGTTTCCACCGGAATCTATGGCGTCCCAGGCCATGAGTGGTCTGTACTCGCCCGTTATCACCATTAGACCTAAGATATTCAAAACTGTGAAGCCTAATTTCGATGGTTCTCTTCAAGATCTTCTCAGATCCATAGATCTATGGCTTCTCCGGCCATTATTCCGGCATGTTCAAGCAATATGAGGCTTTTTGACTCAGGATCTGACTCTCCTCAAAACCTTTCTCATTTCTATGGTTTTCTCAGCAACTCTAAGCGTCTGAGGTTCTGTACTTGCTTATTTTCTTAGATCTGTGATATGTCTGGGTTTTACTTGACATTTTAAGGGTTTTCCCCAAATTTCCTTTTCAAAATAGTTCAATTTCGATTTTAGGGTTTCTGAAAAGTTTTTTCAAATATCTCTCTGATTCTTTATGTTCTTTCTTTACGTGTCATCATCGATGTTGGGCTCATATGTTTTCTTTTACACTATGGATGAGGTTGCTCTTTTTTTCTCTTTCTATTATGCAAGATTCATCTATTTTGTTGTTATTCATGTACTCGCATGTTAATCCGTGTTGTTTTCCTTGTTCTTTGCTATATGTGTTTATGGTTGAGTTTTTTGATTTTGTTCACTTTACTGAACTCCGTTTGTGTTCCTGCTAAGCATATTTCATGTACTTTTGTCTAAAACTCGAATCATCTCTTTCTTCTGAACTTGTTTAAATTCCAAGTCTTCTGAAACGTGCTCTCATGACCTTGAATCAGTATTCTTTCTATCGTGTGTGTTTGTCTCTCATAAAGTCTTTGGAAAAGACTTCTGAGCCTCTTTCAATGACCTGTTTTCTCATCTCTATTGTCTGACTCAATTCGAAACCCTAAGATTTGGGGGTTTCTTGGCAATTTTGATTCTTGTGTGCGAGTTAGGGGTTCCTATTTGGGACCCTGGACTCTCAGACTCCTCGCGAGTCTACAAATTAGACTTGTACCACTTTTTTCTTATGATTCTGAACCTCTCTTTAATTAAACTCTCTTCTAAATAATTTGACAATCCCTTATTGATTTACATATTTGTGTGCTTTATATATAAGGACTCTCCTTTCAAAAGATTTTTTCCAACTAATTGATTGATTCCAAAATCCTTTTAATAAAGCCTGACTGATTTTCTTTGATTGATCTTGTTTTACCTTTTTCCTGACTTGGTTCATTCAAATTGAACTTCTAATTTTTGTTTTACTGGCTGTTTGATTGATTCCCTTTTTATATTTGTCACAAACCGTATACCATTGATTGTTTTCCTTAAATAACTTCAATGTATTTACCCCTTTTGTGCTACTTTGAAAAGGTTTTAATTTAAACCTCTTTTCTTAACTGACCTTTACCCGTTGGAATCAGAATCCCTTAACCAAAGAGAGACTGATTTCAATGATATTTCCTTGCCTTTCTTACTTGTTTCTCTGCACTATAAAAGGGATTTCCCTTCTGCACTTTTACGCACGACTTCAATCTACACACAACCTTCACACCACTAGTCTTTAAAATACTTGCACACTTGTAATACTATTTTGAATTTAATACTCTACTTTTCTTGGATCATTTGGAACTATTTTGCTTGCAACTTGGCTTTTTCAAGACTAATGTTTTTTTTACTTATTTCTTCTGAAATTGGTATGTTCTGATTTAATTTTTCTGCCTCACCTCTACGTGTTTTCTTTATAGTTTCAGTATTCTTGTTTACTTTTCTATTCATGTTCAATGATTAAATTATGTATGTTCTTTCCTTGCATCTGTTTCTATTATGAATCCCTACCCCCTATTCCCTTTCTATGTGTTTGAGTTGAGGCTCATGGCCTGGTAGTATTCATATTTCTACTCAGGTCAGAACCTGTCTATAATGGATCCTAACTCTTAAGATTTGGCTGACAGGCTGGTCAGGGGTGTGCTAGCATTCCCAATTCCTGGGCATGACCACTAGCCTGCCATGGCTTTCCCTAATTATTCCCCTAAGCACTTACACTTACCCTTAGACTCTAAGTTCTGGCCCCCTCTTATGAGCCTTGATTTGGGACCTTGAGTTCCCCCTGAACTTGGACATTTAAGGGATGACCCTTCCACATAGCACTATAATCTAATTCTACAATGTAATTGGGTGTAAGCTTTTCCTGGAGTTCACAAAGTTCCTTGGAACTTTGACACACCCAAAGGGTGAGAAAAGCTTTTGGAAATCTGATCCTGGAAGTTGGTTTATCTCATATTGTTAGACTTTGAGTCTGAATTAGGCTGTTTGGTTGTAGCTGGAACTCCTGATGTAATTTTACTTTCTTTCTTTTGATTCATTCAAGTCTATAATAATTTGTAATACTATTAGGGATGGATATTGAAAAGGGATGGGAATGATTGTATGCAAAGGGTAGATAACTTGCCTATAGGATTTTCTAATTTCTGCATTCACATAGACATCATGCCTATAGGCTACCTATAAACTTCTGCATTCTTATCTTAGATAACTTGCCTATAGGATTTTGTAATTCCTGCATTCATATAGACAGCATGCCTATAGGTTATTTATAAATTTCTGCATCTCTGCATATAGAAATCTAGTCTCTAAGTCTCTGCATTTCTGCATATAGAAATCATGATCATAGGATTTTTCTGCACTTCTGCATATACCTGTCGTTAGGCAATCAATCATAGGTCTAAAAATAATCAACTTCATTCTAGATACCATGCCTATAGGACTCTTGCATCTATGTAATCGTTTAAAACTAATAACGCTTAGATAACTTGCCTATGGGGATAATCAGTCGAATCAGCCTCGTCTATTTTATCTATACGTCTAAAACCAGTCATAAGGTCATTTAAAATCTGCAAATCTTTTGTTTATAGAACTAGTGATCTTTTCTTTAAAATCAGTACGCTCTATTAGATATCATGCCTATAGGTCTCACTTAGGCAAACCATTAGGTGATTAATTAACAGTGTCAGTTTTTGATAGGCTACAACCAGACCAGGCCTAATTCAGACTTCTCATCTGAGAAATATGTGATAAATCCGCCTATCCTAATGCTTTAATTAATTCAGACCATAACCAGTATTTGAAGTCATGCTAATATATTTGCCTTTAAGTGAGGAGGCATGTTTGAGCCGTAACTGCTATTTGCTTTTTCCATATTTGCTTATGTGTTTTGTTTGTCACCTAGACTTTTATCCTTTTTAAAAACTCTGAAAGGCCCCAACTCCCTCCAGTTTAGGATTAGTAGTCTCAATGCCTCCGGGACTTAAAAGATCGGGACGGGTAATAGCATGCAATAAGTAACGATACTATTCCGTGCTTTAATACATTAACGGGGTGGGAAAGGGTAGACATGGATATGATGATCACTCGATAACACCATACGTATAATTGGTTATCGGGTGTTACGTAGATGATCCATGTTATTTATACACCTAGGACCCCCTCCCTCCTTATGTACTTACGTTCTTATTTTCTTTAAACTACCACTTTCCAGTTCTTTAAACTTTGTATTTCGCTTTAAATCATTTAAAACCTCTTTGGAATTTCCAGCACTATTTTCTTTTCCTTAAAATTTTCGCCCAGTTCACTTCTTTTGTCTGATTGCTTGCACTCTTTATTTGATCCCCATTTTTTTGCACTCATATATTCTTTAAACAACTGTGAAATTACTTATTCCCAAACTTCAGCATGTTTATTTAACCTTTATACATTCCCCTACTTGTAATTGTTGTGTGCATATGTTTACTTGCTTTAAAGCCATAATTGTAATATGGTCGGGAACCACACTAGTGGATCTTGGGGGGTGCCTAACACCTTCCCCCTGAGATAATTTCAAGCCCTTACCCAGTCTCTAGTTCTTCTTCTCTTTTAATTTCTTAGTGTCCTAATACACTTAATCATTCGGTGGTGATTCTTCTAAATCTCAAACCCAAATTCCCAAAAGGAATAGAGTTGTCCGCCTAAATGTCATAAACCTGATTTCGCATTTAGAAAAAGAGGGAATCGACAGCCCATTGTTGATCCTTGGACTGAGCCCGTATTGGATTGGAAGACTTGGACTGTCGGGACCCACAACCTCGAGTTGAAGAAAAGTAGGGCTTCACACCTTTGTAACGAGACTTAGCCTCTTAGACCTCGCGGGGGTTGCTCGAATGCTTCGAGGCTAAACCTATATGAGTAGGTTTTTAGAGCTTATCTCCCATTTGGTTGAAATCCTCGAGATCATGTACCATCTCGGGACTTGTAATGACATTGACAGCTTTCTGGAGCCAATCTTCCTCTTGGCGGATGTCCTCGAGATAGGGTACCATCTCGGGACTTATAGTGATATTAATGGTTTACTTGGATCCTGTCTTCTTTTTATGGAGGTCCTCGAGGTCAGGTACCGCCTCGGGACTTGCAATGATGCCAATGGCTTCTTGGAGCCTAACTTCTTTTTGATGGAGGTCCTCGAGATCGGGTACCATCTCAGGACTTGCACTAATGTTAATGTCTTCCTAGAGCCTATCTTCTTTTTGACGGAGAGTGTTGAGGATGAGGAAGACGAAGGTCGGGAGCGGATGGGCCGATTTGTCCTAGTATGGACTGTTGATATTATCCCTGTAGAGTTTATCCCCGTGGAGTTTATGCGATTCCTTGAGGAATTGAGTTATAGACGTACGTGGTACACCCGTTCCTTCGTAGTTCTTTAATTATGGCAAAGGTGTGCTCCGTAGATGCGCCTTCTTTACCTCTTCTGCAACAATTTCATGGATGCTATGTGAGGTCCCTGATCTGCTGGATTAGGCTCGGGAGTTGGCAACCCATTCAACTTATGATGAGCATAAGTGGCAAGCTTTGTCTAGGGGCTGATGGGAAGCAAAACATCACGGTATATGTTGTGCGATTTGTCCCTCCCCCCCCTGTTGTTTTCATTTGGATATGTACTTTCTTTTTCTAAGTACTAGCCCTTGTTATTGTAGGCATCAGGGAGTCCTTTGAGGCAAGTCCATGCCCTCTCGGAGAGGGAGAAGGATCGTCAACCTCTGGACAAAAGAACGATAATAGTAGGCAAGACAAGCCTTTGCAAGGCAACGATGATCAAAGCAAGACGAACCCAGATCGGGAGCCCGGAGAGGATATATCGGTTGAGCCTGCTGCGCCCGTGATCTCTGGCATTGGAAATATGGTTTCTCCCCTACTTCCGTCTTGTTTTGCTGTCGAAGGTACTTCAAGGAATGAAGGTCTCTCCCATCAAAGGTGCTTCAATGGATTCTTGAAGCCCGAGACCGTATACACCAAGCGACCGTGTCCCAACCGAGATTGGTCCTTCTAGGGCTGAGGGAGACAGAATAGTAGATGTGCACTCGAAATTCAAGGAAGCTTAGAGACTCTGCTCTACGGTGAGTTTTGGCACAGGCCTTTGAGTTTCATGTCTTCCCTTTCTTATTGAGTTCCCTTTTTGCAGGCCCTTGACAAGCACAAATTTGGGCTGCTTCATCGTGAGGCCGGTTTGCGGAAAGCTTTGGACGGGGAGAAAGCCCTTAGGATTCTTTGTGATGAAAGGGAAGTCGAGTTGGCTTGCTTGCGGTATGAGGCGAGTTGGAGCTTGAATTATCAGAGTTACCTGAAGGAGCGGGTAGTTTCTATTCCAGGGGAGCGCGTGTTCCTTCTTCTAGCTCCTGAGTCTACAACACCTTCAGAGCGAAGTCGGCCGAGCCAAGTGCGATTATGATTAGTTAAGGGCTTAGGCAGAGGTTCAGGCTTCTGCGGGGAAGGGTGCTCTAATTAAAGCCTCCGCGTTTGAGGTTCAACTTCACTTAGTTCCTGATAATAGCTCGGTTCAAATAGATATGATTACGAAGTTCGAGTTTGAGCTTTTAAAGATAAATACCGAGGTTGTGGATGTCCGGGCTAAAGCCGTAATGAGCCAAACCATAGTTGACCAGAAAGTGGTGGTATATTTGAAGGATGCTGCCGATGCTTAAGCTGAATTGAGAAAGGTTCTCGACCGCGAGGGCAGTAGCAAGGAATATGCTAGGTGTAAGTCTCGAAGGAAAACCCTCGAGGAGATCCATGCTAGGGGCTTTGACCTCTCGGGAGAGGTGAAGTGGGTGAGGGCAGACAAATGTGGTGCTAGGTCACTTATGTCCGACGCCGAGTATAGGAGGATAAGGCCGACGGGCCATAGCCCACAAGGGGGACGTAGATTTCCCTTTCTGATTCTGTACGTAGTACTTTCAACATATGTTGTAGATAGAGCTTGTATATTTTTGCATGTGTGTACAAAGAGGAAACCTAACGGTTTTGTTTCTCCTGCATTTCTTTTTGCCTTGATTTTAGCCAGATGAACTAGTCTTTTTGAGTTGAGAGGAATCCTTAGATTCGTGGCATGACCCTTGGCTCATTAGGTTGGCAAGTAAGCTCTTACGCGCTCGGTCGATGCGATCTTTAGTATAAGCTGGCAATAATGGCTCTTAAGCTTGTGCTCTTAGGCAGATTTAGTTAATAGTTTTGGGTTCAGTCTCCGAATCGGGTTTTGACTCGAGCTCATTTGACCCTCAAGTTTTTGAATTTAAAGCGGCCCTTAGGCTCTTACGCATTGGTTTGTTACGACCTTTTATGCGGGTTGGCGACAATGGCTCTTATGCTTTTGCTTTTAGGCAGATTTGGTTAACTTTTTTCGGGTTCAATCTCCAAATCGGGTTTCGACTTGAGCTCATTCTACCCTCATGTTTTTGAATTTAAAGCTGGCCCTTAGGCTCTTATGCATTGGTTCTTTACGACCTTTTATGTGGGCTGGCGACAATAACTCTAATGCTTTTGCTCTTAGGCATGGTTAACTATTTTGTCTTCAGTCTTCGAATCGGGTTTCAACTCGAGCTCATTCGACCCTCAAGTTTTTGAATTTAAAGTTGTCCCTTAGGCTCTTACGCATTGGTTCGTTACGACCTTTTATGCGGGCTGGCGATAATAGATCTTACGCCTTAGGTCGATACGACCTTTTATGTGGGTTGGCGACAATGGGTCTTACACCTTGGGTCAATGCGATCGTTTATGTAAGCTTTATTTTCCCTCTATAAGGATTCTTTGAAAGTGTTTGCCTGACTCTTCGACAGTTTAATAAAAAACCTCGATTGCGAGTCGTTACATAGTGATGATCGAGCACCTTGGGAGGTTTGGCTCACAGGCTGAGTATCTCAAAGCCAGTGTTTAGGAGCTGACATGGTCGAAGCTCTTTTGCCTTTGTAAAGGGTAGCCTGTTCAACCGGTTCTTTTCGAAGTTGATTTGAAGTAATTGAAGGCCTGTGATTTTATAGCGACGGTCGGTCATCTCCGAGTCGCATTAGTTTGGCTGGTACAGCCTTGTGACCATAGTTATTTGTGTTTGGCCGGAGCCATTTTTAGTCCCGAGTGAAGTAGTTTCGACATTTATATTGATGATATGCCTTTTATGGGTCTTACAAGTTCAATATATAGCCTTAACTTTAAGACCGGGTTTATGCCTTTAGTAAGGTCTTACAAGTTTTACATGCCTTTCAGGTCTTACAGTTTTGGATACTTGGTACAAGTATAGTTCATGCCTTGCTTGAGGTCTTACAGATATCGTTGTTGCTTTATATAAATCTTACGAGACTAAGGCTGCCCGCATGTGGTCTTATGGCCTCAGGTTTTGATAAGTCGATGGAGATGGCGATTGATGGCAGTTCCCGAGTCATCAAGGGTTTCTCGGCTCCAGAGCCATTACTAGTGCACTTGGTATTGCTTCATTGAGGGCTTGTGATTTTGGAATTTCCGACCCGGAGGTCATGCGACCTTGCGTTTTCGACGCCAGTCCCCAAGTGTTCGGGACATTTTTTTGGCTCTGGAGCTATTTTGAGATCTTGATGTTGCCTCATTGAGGGCTTACGAGTTAGGAGCTCCGACCTAGGGGTCGCATTGTTTTGAGTTGTTGCCGCCAGTCCCCGAGTGTTCGGGACATTTTTGACAGAGGAGGCATTTTTGCAAAAAATACCGAGTTTCTTTTGAAGCATGAAATGCTTTGATGAAAAGTATTATTCGATTACTTGGTACACGTATACATGCCTTTGCTGTTAGGGGCTTGGTTGTTCTTATACGGACATGGTTCGTTTTACTGTTTGGCCTGGTACATTATTTTCCTATCGAGACCCCACTTAGCGCGTCTAGGCTTCTCCGAGTACGTGACCTTTTGGGGGGATACCCCCTAGTATTCGAGGTCGAATGCAAAATAAGCCTTGAATACTTGTTGATTCTTCCTTAGGTAGTATATGGGTGTTGCCTCATTAAAAACCTTGCTGGTAAAAACTTTTTTCGGGATTAAAACCCGGTTGAAGGAAAAGAGTGCAACGCATGTTTTTGAAATTTAAGGCCTTCGAGTTGGAGAGTGCTTCGGTCGTTTCAATTGGATACCTGCACTCGAGTCAGCGTAGAATGTAATTGAAAGAGAAAGGAGATGGACATACCTTAGTGTAGAATGTGCCGGCGATGTTTCGATCCTTGATGTGTTTTAGTCAGTTGTGATGGGGATGCGGTACGGTCCCCTGCTTTGTTTAGTTGAGAGTAGCCGAGAGTGTAGCTTTTTATTACTATTTTATTATTTGATTATCCTTAGGCTCCTTTGAAGGTGGAGGTACCGATATCGGGGACACATCGTGCACTGCGAACATTTCTCTCACCGCATGCTATTCCCCGTAGACAGTTTTAATCCCATCCTTTGTCAGGTATTTTCATCATTTGATGGAGAGTGGATGGAACTACTCTCATGTAGTGTATCATGGCCTTCCGAGCAACGCATTGTACCTCATATCTCCCTCGATGACATGGAATTTGGCATTTTGGGTTGTGCCAGCCACGTTGACTGGGAGGGTGATTTCCCCTTTCGTTGTTTCGCTCGCCAAGTTGAATCCGTTGAGGACTCGAGACGGGGGTACGATTTGGACAAGCAGACAGAGCTGTTGTACCACCCTCGAACTGAAAATGTTGGCCGAGCTACCTGAATCCACAAGTACACATTTAATTTGAAATGTATTTACAAGGAAAAAGATTACCAGTGTGTCGTTGTGAGGTTGAGACGATGTCTCGATGTCCTCATCGCTGAATGTGAGGGCATCCTCGGGTTTGTAGCCCCGAGTTCGCTTTTCTCTGGTGATGGATATTTTGTTCTTCTCATCATGGGATCTTGTGGGGCATCGATGCCTCCCAAGATTATGTGGATGACATGTCATGGCTCATTCGTTTTGTTCTTCTTCGCCGCCTCTCTTTCCCGGAACTGATTTTTAGCCCGATCGCTGAGGAATTTGCGGAGCCGACCTTTGCTTAGTAGTCGGGCTACTTCTTCCCGGAGCTGATGGCAATATTCTGTTTTGTGGCCGTGTGTGTTGTGAAATTCACATACTAAGTTATGATTTCTTTGTGAAGGATTTGATTGTACAGGAATCGGCCACCTGACGTCTCTAATTTTGCTTATGGCGAACATGCTGTCTGATACGTCGACGTTGGAGTTGTATTCCGTCAAGCGAGGTGCCTCCATTGGCCCTGTGTGCCTATCAAATTCGGTGACGAGTCCCCGAGGATTCTGTCCTCGATCCATTCTTCTATCATTGCGGGTTATGTTGCGCCTCGGGGCGCTTCTCCTATCTTCGGTGTACGACTGGTACCTTTATTTATTTGGCTTTGGCTCCTTTGCTAGAAGCCTACTTGGGTATACCGAGCCCGATGGGGCTTCTAGTTGATCATCCTCGACCCTGATTTTTGACTGGTAACGGTTGTGAACGTCCGACCAAGTCATGGCAGGATATTCAACCACATTCTGTTTCAGCTGCTTCGAAGCCACCGAGCTTTGTTCATTCAGACCTTGAGTGAATGGTTGTACCGCCTAGTTGTCAGAGACTAGTGGTAGCTCCATTTGTTACATTTACGAACTCTCGCAAAATTTTATTCTCCCTCTGCTTGATCTTGAAGACATCAGATTTCCTTGGTGCTACTTTGATGGCACCGGCATGTGCCTTCTGCCAGCATGGCAAATAAATCTATTGAGTTTGGGGCTAGGTTGTGATACCACATAATTGCCCCTTTAGAAAGCGTTTCCCTGAACTTCTTCAGCAGGACGGACTCGATCTCATCGTCCCTGAGGTCGTTGCCTTTCACCGCACAGGTGTAAGAAGTAACATGCTCGTTGGGGTCCAAGGTTCCGTTATACTTCGGAAGATCAGGCATTTTGAAATTCTTTGGAATGGGTTTCGGGGCCGCCTCCTATGGGAAAGGCTTCTGTACGAACTTCTTTGAATCCACACCTTTCAAGATTGGGGGTACACCGGGAATTTGGTCGATCCTGGAGTTGTAGGTCTCGACCTTTTTGTCGTTGGCCTCTTTCTTCTTCTCGCCCGATTCGATCCTCCTCATGAGGTCCTCGAGCATCTTTACGATGGAAGGGTCGGTTGCTGACCCATTGTTGCTTGATCTCTCTCATACCTGCTCGGCTGGGGGAGCCGTCCCAGTGCTACCGTGCTAGGAGTTTTTCAGTGACTTTGCAGCTGAGCAATAACTCGTTGTTATGCCTGCAACATTTAAAAAATAACGTAAAGGATAACTTCCTGATCTTCCCTAGCTGGGGTTTTCTGGGCTTCTTGTTGGTCGCCTTGGTATATTCTCCTATTGGTATGGGAGCTTTTTTCGACGTGTTGAGCATCGCATGAGACCGCGTCCATGGGAATTGGTTCCGGTGCATTCTCAGGGTTTCATGATGGTACACCAACACTTGGGACGTCAACACCATTTTCTCCATGGTCTTCAAGGTTGATGTTTTCACGTGCGTTTACTGAGTAAGACATTTTGAACTGAAATCAAAGATATTGGACAAGAAAAAGTGGAAAAGATAAATTGTGTTACGTGGTTAAACTAGCAAGAAAATAATCACTATTATTTTTAGCCCCACGGTGGGTACCAAACTATTTACCATGAAAATGTAATAACAATTAAATTTGATTATGAGATTATAAAAATACGTGATCTATTTTTATGCTAGTTGTTAAGAAATTGATGTTATGTGAAAGACTTTGAAACGAGATTAGAGCTTGAGAGCAAGATGATAACCAAACCGAATGATTAATAGTAGGGGCATCGAGCTTGCTTGTTCGAGGACCTCGGGGTCGAGTCTGAAGCTCAATGGGAGCTATCAGGGGTAATTGATGGGCGACTAACAGTTAGAATAAAATCAATGGCGGACCTTTATGGCCAATAATAAACAATAAATGATGAGCAATGAATGAAAGCAAAAAATGAAATAATGAAATCAAGAGAGCGTGTTAGAGAGCAGAGAGAATGTTCTTATGTATATAGTATTTAGCCACAGACTAATAAAAAATGACAGGGAACCCCTTTATATAGGAGGGAAAATCCCAACATAGTACAAATGCATTTATTAGAAAGATATGGAGATGGGGCAGCTAGCTACTGCCATGATTCGCTTTTCTGGCTAGCCCACTAGACTTGGCCAGTAATATGTACGTGCTTTGGGAACTCCACCTTGATCCACCGAGACCGTCGGTCTATAATGCCCCGAGGTGGAGTGTCGACGACCCTTGAGGGAGAAAGCTCGGCCATAGTCTCGAGCCTTCGAGACGTATTTTTGAGGTGTCGCGATGACGGGAAATTGAACCCTCCGATTTCACCATATTCAAAGGTGTTTCTAAAATCTCTAATTAAGAATGAAAAGACACGATACCACCTCACTCAAATGTTTTGTTATTATGTTTTCCTTTCAAATTAGAAATTTCAGATATGGATGGAAGCACTACTATGATCTCATTCCATTAAGTGAATTTGTTTTTTTTAAAGATTCTACCACTTATTGGGTCTGAACAGATCTGATTCGGCCAAATCTATGATGGTATGTTAATACTATTCAGACCTTGAATACATGGCTTTCTTCAACAAACTACAAACGCTTTAAAGATTAAATTAAAGGCATTCTTCCTCAAACCTCCCATTACTCTTTGTTCTCTTTGTAGGATAAACACTATACTAATTCAATTGCTTTCGTCGGACACCAAAGTTCTGAACTAGTCAATCTGTTCTTCTAGCGAAGAGGTATTTTTTATTGTGAGTTGCCATTAAAGGTGAAAAATACCATGGAAACACCAAGAGATAGACACTTTGGGATGATATCAAAGAATTACAATGAAAATCATGGAAAATTTTGATTCCTTGACGTTAATGATTTTGGATCTCTTTTAATTCTTTACTATTTATTCTTTTATTTCATGAAAACTTAGATAGAATGATTTTTTTGCCGTTGAATTTCTGATGGGTCTGTGTAACCTATCACATAAGAGGAGAGATGGGGAAGTAAGGGGGTATAGGCGAGATGGAGAGAGCCCTCCAAAGATACATTCATTTGAAGGAGCTCATCAAACAAATCTTTTTTTTGGTCAACCAAAGAGCGTTATATTATAAATTTAACCACTACAAAGAGTAGTTGGTCGTATTGACCGTAGATTACAAAAACAATTACTACATAATGCAATGGGTGGTCTCATATAGGATCCCATGATAGTACAGTCAACTTAATTCGTTTCTAGACAAAAAGATGGTAGATCTGGTGGAGCAATGACATTAAGCTTGTGTTTATAGGTTGTTCTAGTTTGATCGGCGCGTAGTTCTTCTAACAAAAAGGTTGGCGGTAGAAAGAGTGTAGTTGAAGATTTGATATGTTTCAAATTTGCTCCATGTTTTGCTAGGAGATGTGCAACACGGTACTTCTCCCTGTAGGTATGCATTATGCGTGGATTACAAAGTCGTTGGAGAAGGAACCTGCATTTGAACAAAAGGGATGAATACTGCATGTTATGACTTCCAGTGGTGTGAAATTGTGGCGCCAAGCGATGTATAAACCTTCTAGTAGTGCATAGATTTCAATGTGAGTGGATTTTCCTGCTGGCCTTATTCCAGTAAAATGTACTATCCAATTACCTATGGAGTTACGGATCACCCCTCCCAAACCATTCCTAGTTTGTATTCCTTGTGAAGAGCCATCGGTATTTAGTTTATTGGATCCCGGAGGCGGTGGATGCCATTTGACATAGATATAGCATGTTGGTGCTTGTGTGACCTCTTTTTGGATAATATAGTAGTATTCTTCCACGTGTGAAATGATTTTGAATGGATTTGGAGTTTGTATTCTAGTTTCAAAAATATTTTTGTTGCGACAATTCCATATATGCCAAAGGGTGTATGTTAAGAGGATATTCTGTGGGAGGTTGTGAGGCATTGACTGTAGGATGAAGTAGTGCTTTGATGTTCGTCAGAGGAGATTCATGATTTGATCCAAATATTTAGGTTATGCATTAAATTTTTTATTTGATATTTTGCCAAGCTAATGATCTAATTGTTATACTGATAGTTTCTAAAATAATTTGTAGATATAATATTTGATTACTCTTTTATTTTAATCCTATATATATGTAATAATATAAAGATAAATTATACTCATTCAGATGTTGAGAAAACATGCAATTTTAGTGGTTCAGTATCCAGACACAGATGCAACATCTTAATATTCAGATGAGTATTTAGATTCATACATCTTAATCTTAATAAAAACAAATGAGTTCTAAGTATTGTTTGATACAATGCACTAACCAATCACTTTGTTTTAGGGTGTTTATAAGTGTTTTATTAAATTGAGACCAGTAAGAAGATATATATATATATATATATATACACATAAAACGGTACAATTGGATTTATATACCGTTTAGACAAAAATATAAGACTTAGCCTTAAAATTAATATAGACGGCATATATCATGGTTCTGAGCGCAGAGCTACCGAGAGCAATAAGAGCAATACAAATAAGCAATATATTGTATACACATAAAACGGTACAATTGAATTTATATACCGTTTAGACAAAAATATAAGACTTAGCCTTAAAATTAATATAGACGACATATATCATGGTTCTGAGCGCAGAGCTACCGAGAGCAATAAGAGCAATACAAATAAGCAAGAAAGTAGAATATTATTTAGCTATTGATTGAATATAGTGTATTCTTGTCAGAAAATTCGTCTCCACTACAATGATGATATAACTCACTATTTATAGTTGCATCTAGGGAACAAGGTCCTAGGATTAAGCTCCTCTTTAATGACAATTATGAGAGCCGTTGAAAGATATGTAATGCTTTGGGAAATGAATGACATATTCTTTATAAAAGATCATGCACTTAAGGCTGTAGAATATTCTTCATTAAATGCTATCGGATGCTGTCATTAAGAGTATCATTCTCTGGTGACAAGCGAGATCATTATCTTTGGGTTTAACTATCATCTGCCTTCGGTTCCACGTATCGCTTTCGTATGCGATCATTAAATATGAACATATTTTATCCCATATAGATAATCTTGCTTCCCGGTGGCATAAATTTGTGTCACTGGGAGTTGGTAGAAATACCTTTTTTGGCGGGAAAGTCTTTGATCCCCTCTGAAACGTTTTTGACGGTTGATTAGATGTATGTCTCTTCGCATTTAATGGCCCGAACACGTGTCATCCGATGATTTAGCATCACTTTTTCCAGTTATCGAGGTAATTATGGCTAGGAGTTTAACCGCCTATACCTACTTATATGCATCAAACCTCTTCATTTATACTTTATAATTCTCTACGCTTTCTCAAACTCTCTTTACTCAACTCGTACTTTGTCTTTAAGCTTTCTTTAACTTCTTCTTGAGAGAGAACTTTCCTTCTCTTCTAATAAGAAATTGCCTCCTCTCCAGAAACCCTATTTCTTTAAAGAACAAAGGTAAAGATGATGACGCCATTCCCCTTACGGTAAACACTATCATCTCGAAGAGTTGTCACAACCAAAGATTTTGAAGAAAAGTCACCTTCTACTAACCCTCGTACGTGGCCCCTCATATACCCTTTTTACATCCGTCCTTCCAATATTCCAGCTATGAAAGATGAATGCAATTGCGGAGTGAATAACTCCCCTTAAGAAGGGTTTTACGTATTTTTATATGTATCCCTTCACTTTGAGGCCATTCTCTTTAAGCGGGGAACTGGATTCCGCTATTGTGGAATTTTACATCTGCAACCAAGTGTGTCTGGCATAGGTAAGTCCTTTTGTATGGAGGACAGTCGCTTGTCTTCGAAATTTTTTTCCAGGAAATGGGAGAGGATCTAAACCTATCTCGGTTAATGAAACTTTATTCCCCCATAATTTTTCGCCGGGGAATAATAAACTTCAAGAAAAAGCGCTATTAGGGACGAGAAAAATATTCCCTCAAAGTCTGTTTCTGGTCTCTAAATCTCAATAGCGACGGAAAAAATCTGGTCGCCACCCGTCGCTATAGGCTCCGACGCTAAAGGTCAATAGGGACCAGATTTTTGCTTTGGTCCTTAAAACTTATTAGCGACCGCTTAAGCACTGGTCCCTAAAACCCTTTCGCGACCATATTTTTGGTCCTTAAATATATTTTCCCGATAAGTTTGAGTAGTCCTCAAAGTCATTTATGACCAGAAATCTGGTCCTTGGCCACAAAATGTTGCACCTAAATAATACAAGATCTTTTCTTGTCGTGTTTTTCTAACATATCATATAATTTTTAGCATAGATAATCAAATTCATATAAATAAAATTATCAATCAAATTAAATTGAGGTTCGGATTAATATCCCGTAAGAAATATTATTTATAAAAATATATAGTCACGATACCATATACACAACTCATTAGCCAAAGAAGCTAACAGTAACCCTAAATGTTTTCCCAAACAATATTAGCAAAACGTTAAATAACTTTTCAACTTGTTAAAGCATTCAAATTTGCATCTTCACTTGTAAACGGAAGTCTCCAAATCCAGTAAAATATACAAACTAAAATGTATTTAGAAAATAAAACTGCGCACAACCTCAGCTTGGTAGATATTTTACAGCCTGGAAAAGAGAATATTTATTAGTGGTCATTCAGTAGGAAAAGGATAACTCATTTTTGTAAGGAGAAAAAAAAACTTTGATTTCTAATACATCATCATTGGAAATAAGTAAAACAGAAAAAGGATGAGAATTGAAGCATGTTGACTAAAATGTACTAGAACCAATACCCATCATAGATATACACAAATAATATATGAATAGACAAAATATAAGCAAAAAGGAAGAGGAATTTTTCAAACAATTGAATTATGAAGGAACTTACCTGCAAGGCAAGCAAGATTTTATGTTTCCTCGTGTTTATCTCAAAAGACATAAATGTGTTTTCAGCGAGTGCTTAAGTAACACCTCCGGGTACTTCATAGCCTCTATAAAGAGAATCTGCAATTTGAAGTTTTCTTAATTGAGAAGATTTTATTCAATCATAAGGCTTGTGCTTTTTCGTTCAACTTAAAGATACAATAGTAGGCAATGAACTAAAAACTACTCCAATATCGTTACTGCAAACTTGCAATTATTATTCCAAAGAGAAAACTAATAAAAACAGAGAACTATCAAAAAACGCTCTAGCGTGTCATTACCCATTAGTTTCTATCGGCAAAAAAATTTTGATTTCGATAAATAACTACAGAGATTGTAGTTCATTAATAATTGCTCTACAACATATCTGGTAATTGTCCCTAATAATGTGATGTTTTTCTCTTCTTCACTACTGGGAAGAGATTTCATAAATGAACATATAGTATCATCCATCGGACAAGCAAGATCAAAATTAATGAGCATGTCATAGTAATTCTAGGAATAATTAGCAACAATAAAAAATATTCCTTCTCAATGGGGGTCAAAATTATCATAGAGAGACAGGAACAATTTTGGTACTAAACGACCCAAAATGAAATGTTATATTGCTAAACTATCAGTACAATAAGATCATTAAAATATGGATTACCAACAATAAACAAGTCAAATAACACATGAAGAACTGTAAGGTTATTGACCCATCGAAAGAAATTCGGTTATAATTACTCATAAGCAATTTACTAAACCATCGATAAATTTTTAAAAGAGTAATCAAAAAAATCCACACACATATCATTGGAATCTAGAAATGATAGACTATTTCGTCAAGATACACTCCGCTAGCAATACAAAGACTCCACTTTTATACATTCTGCTAGCACTACCAAGAATTTACCTTTTTTCTCAAAGTAGTGCAATTGTAAGTAAATGATAAAGGAATGACTGAAGTATCACAATCAATAATAACTCTTTTCCTAGCTTCAAAATCCATTCTTCAACACCTACTAGAGTTAAAAAAATAAATCATTTGCAACATGTGCATAACTTCTAAGTTATTCCGCTTTGATGATCCCAACATCCGTTATCTTTTTCTTCTTAATATATTTGAATTGTTCATTGTATTTTCTTATAAGACATTATTAACTTAAAGTAGTACTAGAGTCTCATAGTGAACATTAAACTTGAATTATAGATGTATTTGGTATTTTATTATTGGGCTATTACTTATTGTACTCTCACCTTATTTGCCTAATGTAGCAACCGTTTAAGGTGTAATGTCAGTTTTCTAGCTCAAATTTTGTTATATATTGAACTTGTCTAAATGTGATAGTATTTATAATGTCATA
>MU726408.1:4847-23190 GCA_026770625.1 Nicotiana glauca | reverse complement strand
TGAACATTAAACTTGCATTATAGATGTATTTGGTATTTTATTATTGGGCTATTACTTATTGTACTCTCACCTTATTTGCCTAATGTAGCAACCGTTTAAGGTGTAATGTCAGTTTTCTAGCTCAAATTTTGTTATATATTGAACTTGTCTAAATGTGATAGTATTTATAATGTCATAATGTAGTATTTAATTATTTTTGGTATCTATCACAGTTTATGCTGCCTCTACAATATTAATTATGTTGTTAAAAGTTCTAGTACAATTATAGTTGTTCATAAATTTTAAAAGATATTATAATTCTTATTCAAATATGTGTTACTGAAAATCAAAACATATATTGCAAAAAATATCCACATAAAAAAGTCTTTTAGAGTGTTATAGTAGTTGGGATGAAAGATTGATAGTTCTAAGGCTCTAAAACGCATTCAGCCAATTAGTCGAATAGATGGTGTGCAATTATAAGGATATTTATGAAATTGAAATCTGGATTAGCCATTTCTAAAAAAACTAGGAAAAAACAATCACAACAATCTTATACTAATTTAGCAGTACCACTATAGATGAATCTTCACAAATTAAGTATCACAACAAGTGCAAGAAGAACACACATAGTTCGAAATTAAACCAAGGGCGCACCTGAAGCTCTCTTTGAATATATGAATCTACATGCTTCCTGATAATGGCGACAGAGTAGGCAAGAAGTATTCCGGCGAGTTCTAGGCACACGGTCAAGTGTACATGCTAGAGAACATGATAGGTGAGAAAATCATATTCAAAAAATATAAGAACTAAAGCTAGTTGCTATACTCAAAGGATGCTAGAATTATTACCCTAGGTCCAACAACGGTGAAGGGAACAAATATCGAGAGTTAATTTGTCGAAAATTAGTTTTGGCAAATAACGAAAATGAAGATTAAGACTTGAGAAAGCGAGAAAGGAACAACAATTTTAGATAAATTGAATAGACGATAGCTCCACTGCCAAAAGGCCCAGTGTGTTTGCTCTCACTTAGATTTTTCTTAGATAAAATTAGGTTTAAGGATTTTGAGAGGCAGAGAGTTATGTTTTAGAGAGAATGCTTTTTTAGATTTTTATTATATTTCCCCATTCTTTTTTGAAGTCAAAATTTATTTGACGCTTATACCTGCTTGATTTAGATAATTAGGGACCAATTATTGATAATTATACAGACCATATTTTTTCCCTTCGTTAAATAAAAACATAAATTCAAAAATTAGGGACCAAAAGAAAATCTGGACCTTATAAATATGCTTTTAAGGACCAGATTTTTGACTTGTCGCTAATTGTTGGTCATAGATAAGCCTTTTTCAAACATGGACACCATGACCTACTGGCCAGCATGGATGATGACAACGATCATGGATGGATGAAATAATTTGTTATAGTTGCCACCAAGGACATCATTCCAGCCACGACGTCATCCTTTCTAGAGTTATGGAACCGTGCTCGTAAGTCTATCTTTCATCCCTTCTTCTAGTTAAAGATCATCTCATACTATCACTAATTCCTTTTCTTTTAATTGTTTTAGCAACTTGATGGGTTCCACTGCGGGTTAAAGGTTTGTATTAGTGGGTCCAATATATTATGGACGTCACTATGCCAAAAAGCCATACGTGGAAGTAACTAGCCCTCATATACGGACGAAAGGCCAAAAATCATGGTAAGAAAAACTCGTCTAGTTCTTGCCTTTCATGTAAGAAAGTTGCGTATCCCTTTCTCCTCTATTGAATCTAGGTCTACCCCAGGACTCAGTTGTTGTCCCTAAGGAGGACGTTTTGGCTGATCCTACTGATACGGTGAGGATGTTGTAGAAAACCTCTTCACGTGGATGCAGGCAGTCCTAAGTCCGGTGACCGTTTGTCCCGTGGTACTCGCGCTATAAATTAGGATCCCTTTAGCCAGTATCAAATCTCATTGGCTTCTGGAACCGTACTTCTTTAATGTTTCTCATGGCTGATACCAGCTCTACTACATTAAAGTTAAAGTTGTATTCGGAATGCCTGGGGTAGGAGGAATATGATGTTTCCTCCTTTTTGCAATGACCTATTATTTCGGTCGCAATCGGTTCTCCTATCGATAGTGAATCTATCTGTCGACCGAAAACCTCTACCATGTCCTTCGACCCGTTCATAGCACAAAAACAAACTCCTCAAAGATCGCCAATCTGCATCGAAATAATCTTTTGATTTTCCTTTATTCTTCTCTTGGACCCGACCTTTAATCGACGCCGGAAAACTGAGATGATCATCTTTAATCCTTATTTTAGACTTGTACCAATTGTGAACATCCTCCCAAGATGTTTCCTGGAACTCGAGAAAACTTTCTTTCAACTTCAACTTCTGGGAAGTGTAGGAACTTCTCGAATTCAGACTATTGGCGAATGCTTCGACCACCCATTCGTCCGAAACGACTGGTAGCAATATGCTTTTTTTTTTAACCTGGTTACAAAACACTACAACAAGTTGGACTCTCTTCATGCAATCCTAAATATATCGGCCTTTCAGGCATATACTTTTCTGGCCCCAAAATGGGCCTTGATGAAAGAATCCATGAGCATCTCAAATGAGTCTATGGAATTCTCGGGCAAAAGTGGATACCACGTCAGAGCTCATTTCGTAAGAGTCTCCCTGAATTTATTTAGCAAAATGGACTCAATCTCGTGGGGAGCTAAATAGAATCCCTTCACCACCGTTGTATATGTGGTGATGTGCTCCTGAGAGTCCAAAGTCCTATCATTGTAATGACGCGGCCGGTCGTTTTGAGTGTATTAGCCTCGATCCCTTATTTACTTTTTTCCAGTATTTTTTTTTGCTTATGTAATTTTTCGGGAGGTTTTGTTTTTGGTTTTGGAGTATTTTGGGACACTTAGTCCCCAAAAAGGAACCTTAAGTCCTAGAATTTTGACCGTATTTGGAAATATGTGAAGATGATTCCGAAATAGAGTTTTGGCGGTTCCGTTAGCTCCATTGGGTAATTTCAGACTTAGGAGCGCATCCAGATTGTGAATTGGAGGTATGTAGCTAAATTAGGCTTGAAATGACGAAAGTTGAATTTTTGTAAAGTTTGACTGGGAGTGGACTTTTTGATATCGGGGTTGAATTCCGATTTCAAAAGTTGGAGTAGGTCTGTAATGTCGGATATGACTTGTGTGCAAAATTTGAGGTCAATTTGACGTGATTTGATAAGTTTCGGCATTGGTTGTAGAAGTTTGATATTTCAAAGTTTATTAAGTTTGAATTGGAGGGTAATTTGTGATTTTAGCATTATTTGATGTGATTTTAGGGCTTGACTAAGTTCGTATGGTGTCTTAGTACTTATTGGTATGTTTGGTTTAGCTTCCGGGGGCCTCGGGTGAGTTTCTGATGCATAACGAATCGAAATTGGAATTGTGTATATTGCTGAAGCTTTTAGGCTTCTGGTGTTTTCGCATCTGGGGAGATCGCAGGTGCGGTGTTACACCCCACGTTTACGTATGTTAAAGCTTCATTGTAAGTTAATTGACGTAAGTTTGAGAATGAGATTTATTTTAGCATTATAAGCATCATGCTATTTTAAACAAGTGATAAGTAAATTCGTGAAGGTAAGAGGGTAAGTGAATCGAAGAAAATGAGTTTCATCGAAGTTGGACATTTTGGGATACAATACGGTCCGAGCTATAATACCCGGTATTTTGTGAACTAGTGTCATACATGATACCACATGACTATGATAGTAAGGCATATAAGGTATGTTAAAAGTGAGTAGTATTTTAAGCAATTTGAGATAATTCTTAATTATATGGAGAATTGATTAAGTGGATAAGAATATTTTTTGGGCTGCTAAATGGCATTAAGCCAAGCCAAGTGGCACAAAATTGCACGATGAGTCATAAGGCATAAGATGCTTGCCACTTGAATACGCTGACACTGCAACTTGATATCAACGTAGCATTTTTTTTGGTATGACACTAAAACAAGAAATGTGAGTGGTTTAATTTATCAAGGGATTAACTAGATAACAAAAGTTTCTAGCTTTAAAAATAAAACAATAGCCACCATATCCAGGGATAGATAAGCTAGAAATAGTAGCAAGTCCAATTATGTGCAATGCACAAAACATATTCTTGACCTTCACTTTCCGTAAAATATATGGTCACTTGAATAAGACCCGCAACGTTGGGCAATTAACACAACAAAAGGGTCATTTAAGATGTCAAGATGAAGACGGCCATATTTACTAAGTGACAAATGAGTTTCAGCAAAGTTCATACAAGGTCCGATTATGCGTGAAATGCAATTCTAAGAAAGCATAATACAATCTTTCTTAAGAATATCATGCAGACTTTTCCCTACTTCGGTCTGCCGTTACGTGTTGTCGCAATGAAGGGGTGTTAAAGGTATTGTCAAGAGAATTGGCTCAGGTATGTTAAGGCTATTCCTTCTTTCTTTTGGCATGATATATATGAAACAAATGAAACGAGCAAATGTACAATTTTCATACATGACTCTATTCATAGAAATACTAGAGATGCTTATGTTCTTGATTCCCCATGTGTCATATTATTCTATCATCTGTTCATGGTTCTCTGAAAAATACATAAGTTGAAAAAAGTTTACTTTATGATATTACTCAAAGACATAATAGTATTATGACATTCCAAGAGATTTTATTGACGTACTTCTCATGCATTGCGTTCATGTACATTGACCCATGACCAGATAGCGTTATATACACGTATATATCTATATATATGTATATGAGATATGGAAAAATATTACGATGTTATATACGCACCACCACCTGATCAGCTGGTATACATTGATGATTTGCCCACAGTGGCCGAGATGATATGATGGGATACCTTCAGAGGCTTGATGATATTATGAACGCATATACCCATACATAGCATGACTTTTATACGCATATGCATGATATTTTAAATATTAAAAGATTCATAAAGTTGTTCAGACTTACATGTCAAGTTTTTTACTCCATGTTTCTTTCATGTCTATTATTTACTGATTTTTATTCCTTACATATTCGGTACATTATTTATATTGATGTCTCTTTTAACTGGGGACACTGCGTTTCATGCCCGCAAGTCCTGATAGACAGGTTGAGAGCCCTCCAAGTAGGCTATCAGCTCAGTGGGAGATGTTGGTACGCTCCATTTGCTTCAGAGTTACTTGTTTGGTTAGTATGATTTAGACGTGCTTTTTTTTGGTATGGCGGGACTCTATCTTGACCTTTATGAAAATTATGTATTCTTAGAGGCTTGTAGACAGATGTCATGTACGCAAAATATTGTATGGCCTTGTCGGCTATTGTTCAGTGTACGAGTGGCTATTTTGGTCTTATAGGCCTGTATGTCTTATGTATAAGTTGGTATCACATGTTATATTCTACTTATCTCACGGAAGCTTTCCAGCTCAGTTATCTATGATTGTATGACATGAAAATATACGTTATATTAGTACTCGATTGAGTAAGATACCAGGTGCCCGTCGCGGCCCATCGATTTAGGTCGTGACAAAAGTTGTATCAAAGCAATTTCGTCCCATAGAGTCTACAAGTCGTGTCTAGTAGAGTCTTGTTTATAGGTGTGTCGTGCAAAACACTTATAAGCAGGAGGCTACAAGGCATTTAGGACTGTTACTCTTTCTTCTTATTCTAGATCGTGTGGTAGAGCTCAGTTGTAAGAATTCAAATTTCTAACTTCTATTTTATTCGTAATAAGGCGATGCCTATATCCAAAAAGACAATTGGTTAGAGATTGAATGTGGCTATGGGAGAGTTGAGTTACAGGGACTCGATTTTTCATAATACTTATGATAAGTAAATGTAAGGTCTTCAATAGATCATGTGTGCACTAAGACGTGTAAGCCTCTTGATAAGGAGCCTTGAGGCAAGAGTACATATCCATATTTTTGGTGAAAGACAATAAGAGATTCAGAAGATAAATACAAGTTTCAACAAGAAGAAGAAGCAAGATGAAGAAGGGTACGAGGTACCTAGTTAATAAAGATTATCATTATTTATCATTCAGGAAGGGAGATATAAGCCTTTTGAGTTACCTTCAACGGTGATAGATATATGTACAATCAGCCACACCGATCTCAGTTATGACCTATGGGAGCCAACAAATATAGTTTAAGAGAAAGACAGGTTATCAGGATCCGATTGGGATTAGAGTAACCCAAAGTAGTGGATTGATTGGTAGAGTTAGTTGACATTTTCAAAGGATAATGCAAACGTGTCAATGGATCTTCCTGTGAGACACCTAGATGGTGTTGATATCCAACTTTTCCCTATCTATTTTTATATTCAAAATATTCTCTAAATAGCATGTACATGCATATATAAGTATGCCCAAGAATTTTTGACATTTTTCTAATTTTTAAAGCTTTTAGAATCATTTTATTATTTGTTTTAACAGTACAAAATCTAATAATTATTCCCAAAGCTATCATTTGGTGATTAATTTATTTCCATCCTCATATTTATATCACGATATAATTAAAGTAATTTTTGCATATTTTTTATAAATCTATTTGATATTTTAAGCTAAAATTGCATAAACTTGTAATTACAGCCTATATTGCGATTAATAGCATCTTACAATTATAAAATTACTTCCAGTATTTTTAGATTAACATTTATATATTATTAATCAATATAGTGCTTTTAATTTATTTTAAAAATTATTTTAACTATTTTAATTAAATTAAAAAGGGGAAAATTGGCTATTTAACGTATAGCCCATTTGCATTTCAATTATAGCCAAATCAAACCCCCTAATTGACCCAACTCCAGGCCCAATTTCGGACCAGTCTGACCCAACCCCTAACCCGTTTAAATCACTTTGAGATCAACGACCCCAATTCGCCCTTCCTTAATTAAACCTAATGACTAACCCTAATTCCCTCATTTCATTTTAGTAGCCGCCTCTGAATACCCTCCCCCTCTCAAACTCTCTCGAGTGTTCTTGAAACCCTAATCACCTTCCCTCTATTTTCGACCTCTAACTCACCGGAATCCATGGCCTCTCAGGCCATGGAAGATCTATGCTCATCTCTCATCGCTCCTGTGTGCCTGGTACTTGAAGGTTTGAGGCTAGAACTTAAAGGTCTCCACCCATACCTCCACCGACTAAAGGTTTCCAGCCATCTCTGGCCTGGCCCCGGCACATCTTAGCCTCCTGAGCTTGTTTCCAGTCTCATCCGACTTAGATCGAACATTTTTTGAAGCCTTTCTCATTCTAGGGCTCATCTGAAACCCTAACTATCGAGATTATTCTTCGATTATCTCCAGATCTGTGTGTATTCATGCTTTATCTTGAGTTTTTAGGAGGTTTCCCAAACTTTTCTTTTTAAAAATCTTACTTTCAAAGTCACCTGTTTCTGATTTAGGATTTTCTGAAAAATGCTTCAGTGTTTTCCGACTTTCCTGCTTCCTTTCTTGTGTACATTTTATGTTCTTATATATATATATATATATATATATATATATATATATATATATATATATATATTCTTCTACTATGTTTTCTGTATTTTGTTCTTCTGTCTACTATGTTTTCACATGCTATGTTTCTATGCCATGTTTCTGTGCTATGTCTCACATGCTATGTTCTCCTACTTGTCTTCCACTATGACTTGATATGATTCGTCTACTACATTTTTCAACCATGTTCATTAAGTATTCTTGCTATGCCGGCTTAAGCGTATTTTCCTCTACTGTCTCTCCTACTCTCATTGCGTTTCGAATTAATTCCCTTACTCTATTTACATTGAACTTTCTACTGTATCTGCTTGGTTCTCTTCTTTGCATTTGGTTCAAGTTGAAAACCCTAGGATTTGGGGTTTTTGACGAGTGTGGTCTTGTGTGCTTGGACTAGGGTTCAATTTGAGCCCTGGACTCTCTCAAACTCACTCTGGATCCATGTAATAAGGTTGAATCCTTTTGGGTACGAATCCTTCTGATTAAGCACAATAATCCCTTATATGTGTGTTGAAATTTTTTCTTCGAAAGGTTTTCCAACTTTTGTCCGAATCAGAATCCTTTTTTTTGGGGGTTAATTGATTGCTGCTCTTCTCATGTAAAGCCTCCCTTTACCTTTTTCTGACTTGGTTCATTCATACAAAATTTTCAACACTTGATTGCTTGGCTGTCAATTGATTTCCCTTCCTTAATTTGCATGACCGTATACTGTCAAAACCCTTTCCTTAAATATCTATTATGTATTTACCCTTGTTGCACTACTTTGAAAAGTGTTTAATTAACTCCTTTCCTTATTTACCTTGCACGTTTGAAATCAGAATCCCTTAATTAAAGGGAAACCTTGTGTGATTGATTTTCAAACTATTTTCTTACCTATTTCTGCTTCTTTTCTGCACTATAAATACATGACATAATTTTAAACAGACATGATTAATTATACAAAAATTGCAACTCTCTTCTAAACATATACTCTTGCTTCTTGATTGCACTTTGGCTTTCACAAGTCTACTGTTTCTCCCAACTTGTCGCTTTGAGCTGGTATGCTCTAAAATTAATTTTAGTATCTCTCTAATGTGTTTACTTATAGTCCATGCATCCATTCCTGCCTTCAATTCTCTGCAAAGTCAATTTTAAAGTACTATGTGTTTTGCCTGTTCTTTCTTTATTTCTTGTTGCTAGTATAAACAATTGCTCCCATACCCATATCCCCCTTTGTGTGCTGAGTTATGGTATGGCCTGGCAGCATCCCAATTGCTGTCCAAGGCTAAACCTGGCCTTCAATAAGGTCTTAACTCCTAATTCTAAGGCTGACAGGCTGATCAAGGGTGTGCCAGCAGCCCAGTTGCTGGGCATGACCACCAGCCTACCCTGGCTCCCCCCTAATTCCCTTTCATTGCACTTACACTTACTCCTAGTCTCTAAGTCCCGCCTCCCTATTATGAGCCTTGCCTTGGGGACCTTGAGTTTCCCTCTGAACTTGGACATTTGAGGACTGGCCCTTCCACACTGCACTATAATCTAATTCTGCAATAATATTTGGGGTGTAAGCATTGCCTGAAACTCTTGAAGTTCCTTGGAACTTTGACACGTCCCAAATAAGAGAAAGGCTTTGAAAATCCGATCCTAGAAGTTGGTTTATCTCATATTATTAGAATTTGGGTCTGGATTAGGTTGATTAGATGTAGATGTAATCACTGATGTAATTTTATTTCTTCTAATTCATTTGGTCTGAACTTTGTAATAACTACTGGGGTATAGTGAAAGGGGGATGGGATTGAATGCACGCCAAAGGAGTAGATACTATGTCTATAGGATATTTACTTTTTTCAAGTTATGCATTTTCACATATAAATCATGTTCATAGGATTATTACTTTCAAATTCTGCACTTTCACGTAGATACCATGTCTATAGGATATTTATTCTTTCAAATTCTGCATTTTCACATAGAAATAATGTTTATAGGTTATCACTTTCAAATTCTGCACTTTCACATAGATACTATGCTCATAGACGTTTCTGCACTTCGTAATAATACCATGTCAATAAATCGAAGATGAAACTCTGCATTACACATAGATGACCTGGCTATAGGATCTCTGCATAACAGTAAACAGTGGTAAAATCAGTAGCACCTAGAAAGCATGCCTATAGGAACTATCAACTAAACCTGAATCGCCCACTCACTCCTAAGTTTAAAATCAGTGGCAATTTGTTTAATACTTGCAGAGCTTACAATCAACAATTCTTTTGCAATCAATTTATTCCTCCATTAATGGATATCATGCCTATAGGTCCCGTTTAACACACATGCAAATAGTTAAGTAATTAATTAACTGTAAGTTTTCGACAACTACATCTAAGCAAGACTAATTTGGACTCCCTATCTGGGAAATATGTGGTGAATCAACTTTTCCTACATTAATTTTAACCAAGGACCTAATCAGTATGTGTAATACATGCTAAACAATTTGCTTCTTTAAGTGAGGAGGCATATTTGAGCCTTTAATTTCTATTAGTTCCCCATTAACTGCTTTATGTGTTTTGGTTGTCGCCCTAGAATTTGATTCTTTTAAAACCCCTGAAAAGCCAAGCTCCTTCCCTTTTAGGACTAGTAGTCCAAAATGCCTCCGGGACTGATAGGTGGGATGGGTAATAGCATGCAGTAGGTAACGATACCATTCCGCATTTAATACCTTAACGGGGTGGGATGGGCAGACATGGAGATGATGATCACACGATAACACCCTGAGTATGATTGGCTACCGGTGTTGTGTGGATGATCCATGTGTTTTACAAACCTAGGATCACTTTCCTTTATGTAACTTCGTTAATATCAATCAATTTCTGTCTTTGTTTTAGCTACCCAAAACTCCTCTTTAATTTTACTGCATTATTCCTTTTCTTCTAAAATTTTCTGTTTATTCATGTCTTGATTAATTTTCTGCACTTAGACCCTCCTTCAAACAAATTATGGAATCATCTAGACCTTAATTTCAACATGCTTGTTACGTACCTATTTGAAACCCTTGTGTGTGAAATTATTTGCATACTTATTTGCATTAAAGTCACAACATAGCATGGCCGGGAACCACGCTAGTGGATCTTGAGGGGTGCCTAACACCTTCCCCTCGAGATAATTTCTAGCCCTTACCCGAACTCTTGTTTTCAAATTAAAAACCTTTGGTGTCCTAATGCACTTAATCATTAGTTAGAAACTCTTCAATTCCAAAAACCCAATTCCGAAACGGGAATAGAGTTGTCTTCCCAAATGTCGTATACCCGATTTCGCGAGAAAAAGGGGGGCGTCGACAGCATGGCGACTCTGCTGGGGATTCTTCTTTAAGGATTTTACCATTTCATGTTCTTTGTGACTTTACTGCTTCTTTACTACTTTATTTAATGTATTTATTCGAAACTGACCTGGTTTTTTGTTTCTTTTTTTTCTGCAATGCTTTCATTTACTACATTCCTTCAATACCGTTGTAATTTTTGAGCAAGCATTGCAATTATTATGAACGTGAAAATACGTGACAATTTGTTTTATTTTTGTAATTGCATCTTCAACATATTATTCCACTCATGCCAAACAAACACCATAGCAACGCTTAATGAGTGGTTGCGCTCTTCCAATATTATTACCCCCTAAATTTGGCAAAGGCATATTTGCGGTAAAACCAATCGATCAGCGATGCAGTCGACGGTTCCGTGACTTTCCCTCTTGAGTTGTCCACTCAAGGGTACCGTTCTAGCACCACATAGAAACCTTATTATATTTAATTGTTCATGCATCACTGTCAAACCTAGTAGAGTCAGTTATGCTGTCCACATAATGACTCTTTAAGATAGCCTTATCCAAAGTCCACTGGGTTCCCCTGAAACCCAAACGGACACACCATGTTCTGTGCACTTATTTGGAGAACTAAATGTCGTTATGCTAATTATTGATTTAAATAGTCGAGTCCGGCGGGGGTAAGGGTCTAACCCTTTTGTTTTGCAGGAAATAAATGAAAAATTTCCCGACTTCGGTATGGTCAACATACCCTCACTCTTGCTAACCTGGTGGAGGAACCTCCCGTCAAGTAACCAAATCGACGAATGGAAAGAGAGAGTCATCAGGGCTAGTGAGAAGCTGGAATATCTGGAATACTGTCTGCTGGAATTGGAAGGAAAAATGAGAAAGAAAGTCACTGATTTCCAGAATGCCGAGGGAAACGAAAGAGAGAACCTAGAAAAAGCATTTCTACTGGAGAATCTACGCGAGCTGGAGGATATGATCAACGAGAACATTCAGCCTGGGAAAGGTCCTTCTGGGACCAAGTAGTTAGGAATCTTTTTCACTTTAAAATGTAATAAGGCCAATGGCCATTAGTGGCATTTTTATTTTATGCAATTTTAGTGTCGTTTTGGGAGTCATCTTATACTTTATCAATAAAATGAGTCATTTAGCATTATAAGTTCTCCAAATCAACTTGTCGCTAGGCCTACCTCGGGCACAACGAGGCACCCAATTTAAGACATGAGTTATATTCTTATACTATGTCTTTAAATACTGCAGTAATTTTTCTCGGAATCCGTACTAACTTGTTACCTTTTTATTTTTAATTTTATTTTTTATTCCCCTCCCCAAAAGGTTAGTTCGTGCACTCTGGCATCATCATCCTACTCCACAAGATCTAAGGGTCCTCCACCTCCTCCTCCTCCAAGTCTTATCAAAAATAAGAGCAAAGCAAAAATGGAAGATTTGAACAACGTCAGAAAAGAGAACTCGGTTGAAAGGGTAGAGGTTCCTCAAGCTATTCAGGTGTCCAAAGAAAGTGCCGCCCAACCGGAACAGAAGTTACTGAAATTTCAAGAAGAACTAGACCAAGTTCAGAACTTGGCGAGCTTGTCATTCTCCCTCACTACTCCAGACGTCAACTTTCCCAATGCTCAACACCCCATACCTCTATAGAACATCCCAAAGCCACAGAAACAACCCATTACTCATCAAAATTGCAACACATGTCACAACAACACTCCATTCCTCATCCCTTAACCATCAAATGATCATCCCCACCACACTCCCGTCTATGTGAAAACCTTACCACAATACACTCAGCCTATTACAAACACACCGGAGTCTGATGACAAAGACTATCTCATCAAGAACCTGACTGCCGAGCTCAAGAAATAGACTAGCCGAGTCTAGGGTGTTAAAGGAAACAAAGGTATTGAAGGGCTGAATTATTAGGATCTTTGCATTCAGCCAAACGTCGAACATCCCGAGGGGTATAAACCTCCTAAGTTTGAGACGTTTGATAGCTCAGGGGATCCTAGAGTCCAACTGTGATAAGCTGGTCGGCGTAGGAAGAAATGAAAAGATTCGCATGAAGCTCTTCATGAGAAGTTTGAAAGGCAACGCGCTATCTTGGTACATTAGCCAAGATCCCAAGAAGTGGACAAGCTGGTAGGAATGGCATCTGATTTCATGGACATGTTCAGATTCAATACAGAAAATGCGCCAGATGTCTTCTACATCCAGAATCTGAAAAAAAAAACTACTGAGATATTCCGGGAGTATGCTACTCGATGGAGATCCGAGGCTGATAAGGTCAGGCCGACCTTAGAAGAAGAACAGATGAATATATTTTTCCTCTGAGCTCAGGATCCACAGTATTATGAGAGGTTAATGCTGATAGAGGGCCAGAAATTCTCCGACATCATCAAGCTAGGAGAAAGGATTGAGGATGAAATTAAAAGCGGTATGGTCACTAATTTTGAGGCATTATAGGCTACTAACAAAGCCCTACAATCTGGTGGCACATCCAACAAAAAGGATGTGAGTGCTGTGATGTTTCCACAGAGAACCAAGTCCCTAGTAAAATACCAAGCCTACCCGGTACCTCCTCTCACATATCAACTATCCCCAATTACCAAGCACCCCCGCCCTCTTACCAAATCCCATCACCCACATATCAACATACCTCACCAAGATATTCCCAACCTACACCCATTTACCAAGCCTATAATGCTCACTACCAATCACCCCCCCGCCCGCCAAAACTTCCCCAGGCCACACCCTAACTTCGACCGTAGACCTCCCAAGCAATACACTGCCATTGCCGAGCCAATCCACCAACTATATGAAAGACTCAAAGTAGCCGGTTACGCCACCCCAATCCCTACCATAACTCCAAAAAATCCTTCCCAATGGGTCAATCCAAACAAAACCTGTGCATACCATTCCGACATGAAAGTGCATACCATTGATGAGTTCCAATCGCTGAAAGACAAAATCCAAGCTCTAATTGACAACAAAATCATCATGGCCAAGAAACCTGCTCCTAACATTCGTAACAATCCCTTGCCTTATCATAAAGGTGGTGGTGTGCATATGATCGAAGTAAAAGATGATTGGGACCCCAAAGGATCAATTGGATTGATTGCCGAAGGTGACGAGCCCAAGAAACTGATAGTCACACTACATCCAACTGTAGTACAGATCCAACCCTCTAGGGATGCTGAAGTAAACATGTACGTGCCTATCAAGCTTGAAACACCGCCATCCAAAAGGACCGCAGAGCCAATTGAGGTGGAGTTTGGGTCTCCAAAAGTACCTGCACCATTCGAAGTTTCTGTGTTGCCTCCCAAGGCAAGAGTGCCCTTTTCTATAGCAATGTCAGCCGTAATGCCATTCTATACACAGTACATTTCTTGGGATTACACCACCGAGGCAAGAACGAAGGGAAAAACTAGGTCTGGAGAAGCAATTGCAGCGCAGGGTATAACCAGGACTGACAAAATTTATACTCCGGAGCACTTAGTTAAATCAAGTAAGTAGGCCTCTGGACGGCCTATTGAAACTAGGCCCGATTATCTCTGGCGGAAGATACGGGCAAAAGAATATTCATTTGTTGATCAATTAAATAAAACGCCAACGCAAATCTCCATTCTAGCTCTACTGCAGAGCTCCGAGACACATAAGAATGCCCTGATAAAGATATTGAGCGAGGCGTATGGCGAACATGGTTGGGCAGATATTGGAGAGTCTTAAAATCACTTTCCACATGGATGAGTTGCCCCCTGAAGGTTTAAGCCACAACAAAGCAGTGCACATCACTGTGCAATGCGAAGACTATTTCATCACCAGGACTTTGATTGATGGAGGGTCCAACATCAAAATTTGTCCATTGGTGACCCTCAGAACATTGGGGAAGAGTCTACATGAAATCAAGGATGGGGCTATCAACGTCAAAGCTTTTGATGGTTCCCAAAGGTCTACCATTGGGGAGATCAGTTTATGTCTGCAAATGGGACCAACTTGGTTCGATGTTGATTTTCAAGTAATAGACATCCCAGCATCATATAACTTACTACTGGGACGACCTTGGATCCACGCTGCTGGAGCTGTAGCATCAACCCTACACCTGGTAGTAATGTTTGAGTGGAATCACCAAGAGGTGATTATTCATGGCGACGGGAGTAACCCCATATACAGTCGCCAGACCATCCCAGTGATTGGAGGAAGAAGGAAGTTAGGTGGAGAAACCTACCATCACATTGAGCGAGTCAACGCTGTGGACAGGGATAATTTGTGGGATAACAAGATAGAAAGTATACTGAATTGGAGCGGGTATGAACCCGACAAAGGGCTCGGCAAGAACCTCCAGGGAATCACCAAGCCTATCAAACTGAAGAAACATGGCACCACTTTCGTGTTAGGGTATGGATATACTTGGGAAGAATTCCAGAACTGGTCGCCACTATGGCGCAGCCCTTACTATCCGTTGGAGCACCCAATACCCCACCTGGAGCAGACTTTCCAGCCATCATACATCATATATGGGTCAGAGGAAGATGAAACATTGGCAGCAATGAAGAATCTCTTCTTGGGAGACGACGATATGGACAGTCATGTCATTCTCGAGGAGTAGGAAGGCCCTTCCATACAAGCTATGAGCCGAGGAGCGCGCCTCAACAATTGGTCCATCAGAACCACCAAAGCCCGAAAAGCTTCAGGGTAGCAAGGCTGAACAAAGCACTATGCATCATCTTTTACTTTTTCGCTAGTTGATTTCCTTCAGTATTATCTTTAAATTTTGAAAAGAGCTCCGATGTTCAAAACAATTTTGGAATTTATCAAAGTATTTTAGTTTCTTATAAGTCTCACTCTTATTATTTTTTTGTCGTTTACTTTATCTTACACAGCATGACTATTACTTATCTCGATGAACCGACGAATGTGACATGTGACGAGATAACACAACAAACGGATATGGACTCAGAAGAGGATGAGATACCAGAAGAGGTTGTTAAAGAGTTTGAGTACTTTGAGAATAGACCTAAGCCTAACCTGGACGAAACTGAGGTCGTCAACCTGGGGAATACAGAGAATGTCAAGGAAACGTGTATCAGTGTTCACTTGTCACTGTCAGAAAAGGAAGAATACACGGAGTTCTTAAAAGAATATGAGGACATATTTGCCTGGTCATATGATGATATGATCGATCTCAGTACATCTATCGTAGCTCACAAACTGCCAACAGATCCAACATATCTGTGAGCACGTGATTTTTGCCTCGCTTAAATTACTCCTATAGAATTCATTAAAATTAGAATTTTTCTTTTATTATTTGAATTTTAGGGAATTAATTACATGTTTTTGTGATTGTGTGCATTTTTGTGCATTTTTAATTGATATAACCCATGAGAGATACAAAAATAGCGTATTTGCATTTTTAGAACCTCATTTTAATATTTTTTTTAGTTAATATCACAAAAATAGAAGAAATTAATAAAAATAGTCATTTGTGTATTTTTGGTTTAGCTTTCTTTTTAAAACTAGGATTTAGTTTATTTTAGAAATTAATTTGTTTAATTCTAGGTTTTAATCGGATTTTGATAGTGTTAATTTTGTGTTTTTTAAATTTTTTTTGAAAGAAGTCAAAAATAAATAAAATACAAAGAAGTGAAAAGAAAAACAATAAGAGGCAATTAGGCCATCAGTGTTGGGCCAAAATCCAGCCCAAATTAAAGCCCCCCAGACCCACTTCCAAATAAGCCCGGATTCGCCCCTTACCCGGTCCAAATGCCCCAGTCTTTAGACCACTGAAACGACGTAGTATAGGGGTGATACTACGTCGTTTCAGGTCCTCTAATATCAAAATGATCCACACCCTCCATCCCTCATAATCCAACGGATGTGATTCCTTCTTGGTTTTAATTAAAAGTGTCCAAAAATTATTAAAAAATCTGAAACCAAATTCACCCTCCTCGTACCTCCCCCTTCCCTGCAGTGCCATCGCCGGCCACCTACCCCCACTGTATATCCACCGGCTGGAAATCGCCTCCGCCGACGGCGATGATCCAAACAACCCTAAAATTTCACCCCATACTCTCCTTCACCTCCTTTTTCGAACCCTCAAATCCCTTTCCCTCGATTCGTTGCCGATTGTCTCGAATTTCAAATCTAAAATCCGGCCAAAATCCTAAGTGTCCCAAATCGACCCAAATCCACACCGTGCCACCTCCTGTACCTCCTCGTTCCATATCTCTCATTATTTTTGTTCAAAAATCCCTGGAACGCTTCAAATCTATCAAACCCTACCCTTTTCAATTGTTCGAAGTTGTTTTGAAGAACCAAGCCTTGATATTTCGCGGGCTGGTAAGGGTTTTCGACCATAGTATACATTAGTCTTGTGTTTTCACTTGAAAACACAAGGTTAAGGTCTAATCCGGTTGAAAATCAAGTTTTTCTTCACCATCCTTCCACGCTGATATAGGTACTTCCTGTTATCTCTTCTGTTTACCCGTATTATTTGTGTTGTTTGCTTCATCTTGATTTTAATTTTTAGTAATTAATCTGGAATTAATTTTGTCCTCGTTTTGTTTTTTAGGGTTTTATTATCTGTTGGTTGAGTATATTATTCATGCCTGCATACTTTTTAGATTTTAATTTTTGATTCCTGAAATTATTGTTGGTTATTAAGTTTTTTTGTTGTTAACATGATAGACTTAAGGGTTTAGTTTGATGTTTTGATTTGTTGGATTAATGGTTTGGTAAAGAATGATTTGGGATTAAGTTTGTAGTTCTATTTAGTTTTAGTAATTCAGTCCCATAGTTTTGAACCTGGTTGGTTATAGCTGAATAGATTAGATCATTTTAGTTAACCATGCTTGAAGGTTTAACTAAGGCCAATGGGTTTTGGTTGAGTAGTAATTTCAGGGAGCAAATAAGGGTAGTTTAGGCATATAAAAGGGTAGTTTTGTTAAAAATAGTAATTTCAAAACAAAAGAAAGGGTAGTATAGGTAAAAGAACACCGTAGAGCCTTCTAGAATAGGACTTTAGTGTAGATTTCAGCAAACTTAAGGCAGTAACTTGAGAAACAAGTCAGAAATTGAAGGTTTAATAAGTGAAATCTGAAATTAAAAGAGGGAAAAATTGTGTGAAAGCTTCTAGAATATTCTACCTCATTTGTTGCCTATAAAAGGCAACCTCAATGCCTTCACTAACAAGTTTAGAGACCTATGAAAATTTCCCAAAATTTAATCCAAGACAATGGCATTCAGAATATCATGCTGCATTCATTACATGAGGAGGCACACCTAGTGGGAATGATGCCCGGTGGTGTGGGGGATGAGAATTGTCTTGGGAAATTGTCAACTGAAGTTGAATATATTGAAACAGATAGTGGTCTTGGCAACATTATTGAAGAACTCAATGGCTAAGATGCCATGCTTGGTAATTGAGAAGGCGCTCCATATCTTGGAGTTTTGGTGGTTTATTTTGGTGTCATTTCTGTTGACCGGGTTATTTCAAGGTTAAAGTCCAGACATTATCTTGGGAGTCAAATCCTTCTAT
>MU726407.1:97653-111980 GCA_026770625.1 Nicotiana glauca | reverse complement strand
TAGGATTTCTAGTTCGCAGACTGTAACAGAGTCAAACTTTCCTCGGTTCGGGATTAATTCGGTGACTTGAGACACCATTATATTCTCAAGTGGCGACTCTGAATTTTTTTTAAATAACTAATCCCGTTTCGACCGTCCTTTAATTGGAAAAACTCTTTTCTTTTTATTATATCCTTCGCGGGGTGTAAGCCGTAAAAAAGAGGTGTGACAATGATAATCTTCCTGAAATGAAAAACATAACTATTACGTAAACAAACTAATATTAATAAACCATAAATAATTATGAAGTTAGAATTTTACATATGTGTCTGACGCACGCGTCTCCACCTAGTGTTCTCTTGTACCATCTTATTTTTCCGTATGCAACTCCTAAAAGACCTCAGCGTGACACACATCTCGCACTCTTTCCTTTTTCTTCATAAGAATAAGTATGAGCTAGACTTTACATACGTAAAATTCTATATGTAAAACTAAGAAATTTTTATATAAATAATTACCATTCTTAGTTTATGGGACTCAAGTAATCGAACCTCCTGTGTGCAACGAGCCACCTTTTTTAGAGGCACGGTCTGACTTTGCTTATTCAGTTTTTGCCTTCCATTCTGGGGTATTCCATTTCTCAAGAAGTTTATCCCAAACATCTTCTCTTAACCATTCTGGCATCTTACCAGAATTCTGAGCAACGCACATAGTATCTTTAATCCTTATACTAGCTTTCTTCTCGAAAATACTATTTATTGAATTTTGATGTTGAGGATGCCATTTAAACCTTGTCTGCAATATAAAAAAGTAACATTAGATGAAGACGATAATTATTAAATAAATATAATTAATTTTTACCCTAAATTTATTCCACATTTGCGCTCTGATGTTGTACGTTATCTTTCTCCAAGAAGTCCATGACTCATGATAAAATGGCTTTATAGAATCTATAACCAAATGTGTATCTTGAAAAGATCGCAAAAACATGCATTAAAGTTAATATTTATATAATTAATAAACATCTCTTAATTGCAGTTAAATATTCCTTAATGTTAACATATCTAAATGTACATTCAAAACATAAAATTTTTTATAAGAACCTTCTTACACATCCTTGTAAGGGACGATTATCAATCGATTATAACTATCAAATTGTACATCCCCTCCAAGATTCTGCCTGCGTCTACAAGATGGTGAAGAAGCAGCACTAGATGTAGCTGGGCGAGAGCCTCCAATATCCAACCTAGATATGCTGGGAATGGATGATGATGATTGACTGGAAGATGATGGAGCAATAAAAGACGCACCATCATGTTGGCTACCATGAAAGCTCGGGGGTGCAGCAGCTGGTGAGCCAGTATGTTGACTACCATAAAAGACCGATGGTGCAACAGCTGGTAAGCCACCATGTTGACTACCATGAAGGCCCGATGAAGATAATGGTATAGAAGATGTGGGTACAAAGTTAAAAACAATGTTACTTTGACTACCTTTAGCAGGCATAGAATAATATTAAACTGAATTATTTGATGGAGGGGGATAATGAACATGGTAGATGACAATGAAGTCGATTGAGGAGGATGAGTAAGATGATGACTCATATTTGACATAGTTGAAGAAGTTGGAATAAATTATTTTTTCTTCTTAGATTTCATTTTTTTTCCTTCACCTTAGTTGCCATATCTATAATATAATCATAATAACTCCAAGTTATGTGCAAAATGTACAAAATGCACGTTGGAAGCCCACAAAAAATATTCTGCTTCCAAGAACTCCAAGTTCTGTGCAAAATGCACGTTGTCTCTATCTTCTTTGTACACTGGGATCTCATATTTAGGATAAATTGGTTGACAAACTGGATTGGATTGACAGACAAAAACAAGCTCACGAAAAACCATGGAAATGACAAAGGCTGAAACAAAAGCCATTCTTCGTATGTGTTGATACTCGATTTTGATTCCATATAGTATTTATAACTGCCTTTTTCCAACAGAAAACATTGAAATGTCGCTCAGTCTTTGTTGTTTTGAAGCTTAAGGTTTGCTGATGAAACAGCGCTCTGTCCCTACTACACTTTTTCTTATATATGGTATGATATTCATTTTCGAGAAACTAGCACTACTTGGGTTATCAAAACTAACTAAATTTGGATCATCATTGAACATAAAGGGTTAACATTCTCACCATATACATGTCGCTGAACATCTAAGCTATGTATCTGGAAGTTTATATATTACATTACTGCTGTTTAGCAAGTTTTCATAGATTAATGTGTAACAATATCTTTTGCACTTGAAAAATAAACAAGACAAGAAACAATTTAACAAATATAGTACTTATTTAAAGTAAAATGTGTATTACAATCTCTAAGTCTTAAGAAAGTATCCTGTGATTCTTCTCCTAAGCTAATTCAATAACATAATACTCCTAGTATCTTTTACATACAGTATTCACCCACATATTAAGTCTTTATAATGTGACCCCAAATTATTAATTTCATAAGGAACCAAAAATATTATACTACATACTTATTTCTATAACGAAATACAATTTTGATGATTTGAGTTTTCAGAACATATCTAACTCCCTTCTTCAGCCCCTTCCCCAAAAACAATTTGCTAGTTCAATAGCTTAACTTTTCACAAAATCTATTAATTATAATTCGAAACTTAACCTTTTTATAATAAATTTTCCTTTTTTGACACAAAATGGAAGTAAAAAGAAGAAACCAAGTGTCACGACCCATTTTTCATAAAATAGATCATGATGGCGCCCAACACCCTAGTTGGGCCAGCCAAGTGTGGAATTAAGATTTAAATGCCCATTTTCGTTTAACTCAAAACCAACATGTTAAAGACTTTCAGAAAATAAAGAAAGATCAGTGAAACCGCAAAGTGCTGACATAGTAGAAATAGACCCTAAAAGTGAAGGAACATCCATACAATGTGTGTGTGCCAGAACCCGGTGTCACTAGTACAGGCGACCAATAGAGTATACATAAAATATACAAAATACCGTCCTACTATCTTAATCAGAATAGATAGAAAAAAACATAAATACAAGATAAAGTACTTCTTCAGCTGCGGAACAACGTGAGAAAGAAGTCAGCTCACCGTAGAAGTCCCTGAGTCAACTCACTGCTGCGCACCCGAATACTGACCAGATCCACCTACCTCAAAACCTGTACATTTAAGTACAGAAGTGTAGCATGAGTACATAAACCACATGTACTCAGTAAGTATCCAGTCTAATCTCGAAGAAGTAGAGACGAGAGGTCGACTTGACACTTACTAAGGTCCAAATAATATGACATAGTAAGGAGAATTAAACAATATAATAAATTATTAAATAGACAGGTTTCACAGAAGGATCTTTTACTCATATTCTTGCCTTAATCAAATTTCCAGGTTTCTTTCTTTAATTAGCAAGTAGTACTAATATCGCAATTGACAGCAACAAGTAAATCATGCACAAACATGCCGAGGTCGACGGCCCGCTCCAACAGAAAGTAAATGTGCACTGCCGAGGGTCGAGCGGCACGAACCATAGATGCATCTATTATCACCGAGGCGATCGGCCCGGTCCAAAATCATCAAGACAATATCAATGAAAGCACATAAGGCTCAATCATATACAAGGAAATCTCTACCAAGACTCAGTAATTTTATATGCTTACTTTCATGTTCTCAAGTCTCTAATAATTACAACGTTCATATTGGCTACTTCAAAGTATGAAATATTTCCCCAAATAGGCATGTGTGGGTCCTAAGCTACCCGAACGATTTTCATATAGTAGCTATGTACGGACTCTCGTCACCCCGTACGTACGTAGCCCCCGCATTTAGCAACAATTACTTATTTAAATCCTAGGGGGACAATTTCCCTCTTACGAGGTTAGAAAAGAGACTCACCTCACACCAAAGTGCTCTCCCAATCTCCAAGAACGAGTTCAAGTCCTTAATTCGAAGCCGGAAAATCCTAAGCTAACCAAACGAAGCAAGAACTAGTAAATAAAGGCGTACAAGATCAATTCTAGCTATTTAAACAATTTCCTAGCCATTAACACTAGTTTCCTAAATTCAGACCCCGGGCCCACGTGCCTGAATTCCGAGATTCTTTACGAGTGAAGTTGTTTTCTATCATCTAAGGATCACAAATATATGATTTCTAGTTCATTGCATGGCAAATTTTCGTGTAAAAACTTAAATTCTCATTAAACCCTAGGTCTAGCTCAAATTCCTTGATTTTACCCAATCCTTGGTGTTAAATGTACCTAATGTTTATGTATTTGGACTAAAAATGAGTGGGTATTACTTACCTCAAAATGTTATGCTGAAACTTCCCCTTTTGAATCACCAAAATCGCCTAAGAGTTGAGAGAGATATGGGGGAAATGAGCTTAAGCTCGAATTAAATGAGGCACTGACCCTCTGTGATTTCGGCTTCTGCGAAAGAAATCCCACTTCTGCGGGTACCGCTTCTACGTACATCTGATCACTTTTGTGGAAATGGGCCAAGGAGACTGGGTCACTTCTGCGGTCAAGCACTCGCTTCTGCGAGTCCGCATAAGCGGAAATAGAACCGCTTCTGCGGTTTCCCCTAGGACTGGCCCTTCCGCTTCCGCGATTATAGGACCGCTTAAGCGGTCACCGTTTCTGCGGTCAAGAAGCCGCAGAAGCGATTATGACAGAAGCGGCAGACTTGTTTCCTTCAAAATTTTGACTTTGCTCAAACCTAGACCATTTGACGCTCGGGGCTCCCGAGCCCCGCCCGAGCATACCGACAAGTCTGAAATCACGAGGCGGACCTAGTCGAACCTTCGGAACACCCAAAACATTATTAAACCATGGAACGGGACCCCAAAACCAAATAATCAAATCTAATGAACTTCAAGTTCTTAATTTCCTACCAACGGGTCAAAATGCCCTTAAACTACTCGGATTGACACCAAACTTTACGGGTAAGTCTTATATGATATTTCGGACTTGTACCAAGTGTCATAATCGAAATCCGACCTCTATACCTATAGAAACAATAATTTCTTAGTTTATTTAATTCTTTTAAACTTAACTTAACAATTGTTACGAAAATTTTCATTACTCGGGCTAGGGACCTCGGAATTTGATTCCGGGCACACGCCCAGGTCCCATATTTCCCCACGGACCCTCAGAAATTGCCGGATCGCGATCCGGGTCCATTTTCCCAAAAGGTTGACCGAAGTCAAACTTGGCTTTTTTTAAGATATTAAATGAAGCGAATAGGCTTATTCTTGCCCGAAATTCTTCTAACTTCCGAACCACCCACCCCCGCAAGTTATAATTCAGCTAAAGAAAATGCGGAAAGGATTATTTAAGGGAATGTGGTTCGAGAATGCAAAACGACCAGTCGGGTCGTTACATCCTCCACCTCTTAAACAAACGTTCGTCCGCGAACGGATATAGAAAGGTACCTGGACGGCTGAATAAGTGAGGATATCGGCTCCGCATGTCCTCCTCGGACTCCCAGGTCGTCTTCTCCGCCGGTTGGCCCCTCCACTGGACTCTCACTGCAGAAACCCTCTTGGATCTCAACTGGCGGTCCTGCCTGTCAATAATGGCAACTGGTTCCTCCTTGTAGCCCAAACTCTCATCTAACTGAATGGTACTGAAATCCAACACATGTGAATAGTCGGCATGATATTTCCGGAGCATTGATACATGGAAGACTGGATGAACTCTTGATAAACTAGGAGGTAATGCGAGCTCACATGCAACCTCTCCAACTCTCCTCAACACCTCAAAGGGGCTAATGAACCTTGGGCTTAACTTGCCCTTCTTCCCAAATCTTATAATGCCCTTCATGGGCGAAACCTTCAGAAGGACCTTATCACCAACTGCAAATGATATATCACGCGCCTTCTGATCCGCGTAGCTCTTATGTCTGGACTGAGCAGTGCGAAGCCTTTCCTGAATCAACTTAACCTTATCAAGGGCATCCTGGACCAAATATGTACCAAGCAACTTAGCCTCACCAGGCTCGAACCATCCGATAGGAGAACGACAACGCCGACCATACAATGCCTCATACGAGGCCATCTCTATGCTGGACTAGTAACTGTTATTATATGCAAACTCCGCCAAGGGCAAAAACTGATCCCACTGCACTCCAAAGTCGATCACACATGCTCTAAGCATATCCTCTAAAATCTGAACTATCCGCTTCGACTGTCCGTCAGTCTGAGGATGAAATGCCGTGCTGAGCTCCATGCGGGTCCCCAACTCTCGCTAAAACTCTCTCCAAAAATGGGAAGTGAACTGAGGGCCTCTATTTGATATGATGGAGACCGGCACACCGTGCAGTCTCACTATCTCCTGAATGTAAATCTGGGCATACCTCTCTGCCGAATAAGTAGTCATCACTGGAATGAAATGGGCAGACTTGCTCAATCTATCCACAATAACCCACACCGAATCAACCTTCCGCTGAGTATGCGGCAACCCAACTACGAAATCCATAGTGATGCGCTCTCACTTCCATTCCGGAATGGGCATCTGCTGGAGTAGGCCACCTGGCCTCTAGTGCTCATATTTAAATTGCTGGTAATTTAAACATCTAGCTGCATACTCCACAATGTCCTTCTTCATCCTCCACCACCAGTAATGTTGTCTCAAGTCACGGTACATCTTCGTAGCACCTGGATGAATGGAGTACCTTGAAGTGTGGGCCTCTTCTAGGATCCTCTCTCTCAAACCATCAACATTAGGGACACATACACGACCCTGGAGCCGTAATACACCATCCTCGCCAATAGAAACCTCCTTGGCACCTCCTTGAAGCACCGTCTCTCTAAGCACTGCTAAATGCGGATCATCAAGTTGTCGGGTCTTAATCTCTCCCAACAACAAAGACTGAGCAACCACACATGCTAAGACCCAGCTGGGCTCTGAAATGTCCAATCTCACAAGTCTGTTAGCTAGGGACTGAATGTCCAAAGCTAGTGGTCTCATCTCAACAGGAATAAATGCCAAGCTACCCATGCTCTCCGCCTTCCTACTCAAGGCATCTGCGACTATATTTGCCTTGCCTGGGTGATAAAGGATGGTAATGTCGTAATCCTTCAGCAACTCGAGCCACTTGCGCTGTCTCAAATTAAGGTCCCTCTGCTTGAACAAATGCTGCAAGCTGCGATGGTCTGTATACACCTCACATGACACCCCATATAAATAATGCCTCCATATCTTAAGAGCATGAACAATCGCCGCCAACTCTAGATCGTGCACAGGGTAATTCTTCTCATGAACTTTCAGCTGACGAGAGGCATAGGCAATAACTCGCCCCTCATGCATCAATACGCATCCCAAACCGACACGAGAAGCGTTGCAATATACTGTATACATCCCTGAACCGGTAGGCAATACAAGAACTAGTGCCGTGGTCAAAGCCGTCTTGAGCTTTTGAAATCTCTCTTCACAATCGCCGGACCAACATAATGGGACCCCCTTCTAGGTCAATCTGGTCAGAGGTGACGCAATGGATGAGAAACCCTGTACAAATCGCCGATAATAGCTTGCTAAACCCAGAAAGCTCCTGATCTCGCTCACTGAAGTAGGACGTGGCCAACTCTGAACTGCCTCGATTTTTTGGGATCCACCTTGATACCCTCTCCTGACACGATATGCCCCAAGAATGCCACTGACTCTAGCCAAAACTCACACTTGGAGAACTTAGCATAAAGCTTCTGCTCTCGCAAGGTCTGAAGCACTGCCCTCAGATGCTGCTCGTGCTCCCCTAGGCTACGTGAATATATCAAGATGTCATCAATGAAAACAATGACGAAGGAGTCAATATAGGGCCTGAACACTCTGTTCATCAAATCCATAAATGTCGTTGGAGCATTAGTCAAGCCAAATGACATCACCAGGAACTCATAATGGCCATATCTCGTCCTGAATGCGGTCTTCGGAATATCTGAATCCGGAATCTTCAGCTGATGATACCCCGACCTCAGGTCAATCTTAGAGAACACCCTAACACCCTGCAACTGGTCGAATAAATCATCAATGTGGGGCAATGGATACTTGTTCTTGATGGTGACTTTATTCAACTGGCGGTAATCAATGCACATCCGCATAGTCCCATCCTTCTTCTTTGCAAACAGCACTGGTGCACCCCAAGGCGATACACTAGGCCTAACAAATCCCTTAGCTAGCAACTCCTCTAACTGCTCCTTCAGCTCCTTAGGAGCTATACAGTACGGTGGGATTGATATATGATGAGTACCTAGAGCCAAGTCGATACAGAAATCAATATCACGATTCGGAGGCATGCCAGGAAGATCAGAAGGAAAAACATCGGCAACTCGGACTACTGGAACCGAATAAATCGTCTGAGACTCTGCATTGGTGTCTCGAACATAAGCTCAGTAGGCCAGACACCCTTTCTCAACCATGCGTTGAGCCTTCAGGAAAGACATAACCATGCGAGGTGTATCTATAGTGGAGCCCCTCCACTCTCATCTCGGCAACCCTGGCATCACTAGAGAAACAGTCTTGGAATGGCAATCTAGAACAACGTGATAAGGAGATATCCAATCCATGCCCAGGATAATCTCAAAGTCAATCATATCAAGCAACAGGAGATCTGCTCTAGTCTTAAAACCACAAAAAGTAACCACACAAGACCGGTAGACCCGGTCCAAAACCACAGAATCGCCCACCGGAATGGACACATGCACAGTAACACCCAAGGGCTCAGGGGGGATGGCCAAGAACCGAGCAAACAGAGATGATACATCAGAATAAGTGGACCCTGGATCAAATAATACAGATGCCTCTTTACCACTGACAGAAATAATACATGTAATCACGGCATCTGAGGCTAATGCATCTGGTCTGGCGGGGAGAGCATAGAACCTAGCTGGAGCACCGGCTGACTGGCCCCCAACTGACTGAGCAGGAGCTGGATGACCTCTACCTATCGGGCCCCTACCCCTGGAATGACCTCTACCAGTCTGCTCTCCACCTCTAGGCGACTGAGCTGCTGGTGCTGGAGTCCTAGGCTGCTGCCCCTATTGTGCTGCCTTACCCCTAAGCCTGGGGCAGTACCTCCTCATGTGGCCTGCGTCCCTGCACTCAAAACAACGTGGTGCGGTGGCATGCTGCCCAGAGGACTGACCCTGAATACCCGAGGGCCCACTAGAAAAAGCCTGAGTAGCCGGTGGGCGGTAAGAACCCTCCTGCATGGCACTGAAATATGGACCGGATGACTCCCGAGGACCTGAATACCCACTTGATGAACCCTGGACGGCTGGCGGACGATGCGAACTGTCTCGCATAGCGCTGAAATAGGAGCGCGCTGGAGCACCACGAGCAGGTGGGGGTGCTGGAGCTGGGGGCCTACTGGGCTGACCCCTCCCAAAGTGACCTCTGCCCCTAGGTGTGGTGCCTCTGAACTCGCCTGAGAATCTGGCCCTTTTATCCTGCTGCATCTGCTCTCTACCCCTCAACCGGTAACCCTCGATCCTGCGGGCAATATCGAGCACTAGCTGATATCCTGTGCCCATCTCTATATCACGAGCCATACCCGACCGGATAGCGGGATGTAGCCCTGCAACAAACCTCCGAACTCTCTCTGCCTCCGTGGGAAGTATCATAAGTGAATGGCGAGACAACTCAGAGAACCTCACCTCATAATCCGTCACTGACATGTGACCCTGCTCCAAATACTTAAACAGATGATGTAGCTCTTCCCTCTCGGAGGGTGGAATGTACCGATCAAGAAATAACTGGGTGAACTGACCCCAAGTGAGGGGAGGAGCGCCTGCTGGCCTGCTAAGCAAATAGGACTACCACCATCTACAGGCCCTGCCCTCCAACTGGAAAGTAGTGAAGTCGACTCCGTGTGACTCCAATATCCTCATGTTGTGTAGCATATCCCTACACCTGTCAATGAAATCCTGGGCATCCTTATGACGCTTGCCCCCGAAGACTGGAGGGTGCAATCTGGTCCATCTGTCTAATAACTTCTGCGGATCGTCGTCCACAGCTGGCCTGGCCTGGGGTGCCGCTGCAATAACTGGCTGGACCCCCTCTGCGGGTAATACACCTGGAGTATCATAGACGGCGGCTGTATGACCTGGGGCCTGAGCAGTAGGAGTCTGTGCTCCCCCTCCTACTTGTGAGGTAGCCGGATCTGCTGGAAATAAACCAGCCTGAGTCATAGTGTCCATGAACCGAAGCATACGGCCCATGACCTCCTGAAATCCCGGTGCAGTCATAAAATCCACCGGAGTAGGCGCAAATGCGGGCGCCTCACCCTGCTCCTCGATGATGGGATCCTCTGTAGGGTCTGCGGGTGGTGCAACTGGAATGGCTCTAAGACGCCCTCGCCCCTACCACGGGCCGGTGCCCTCCCCCGGCCTCTACCTCGGGCTCTAGCAACAGGGGAAGCAGCTCCTCCCGGGTTTGGTATGTCGGCGATGTGGGTCCTCACCATCTATGAGAGAATAGGAGAAGAAACTTAGTGTACTGACCACTGCACGATGGAAATGAATAAAGAGTAGTCTTTCCTAACACCCTATAGCCCCTTGAAGATAAATACGGACGTCTCCGTACCTATCTACGAGACTCTACTAGGTTTGCCCGTAACTTGTGAGACCTACGTGAACCTAGTGCTCTGATACCATGTTGTCACGACCCATTTTTCATAAAATAGATCATGATGGCGCCCAACACCCTAGTTGGGCCAGCCAAGTGCGGAATTAAGATTTAAATTCCCATTTTAGTTTAACTCAAAACCAACATGTTATAGACTTTCAGAAAATAAAGAAAGATCAGTGAAACCACAAAGTGCTGACATAGTAGAAATAGACCCCAAAAGTGAAGGAACATCCATACAGTGTGTGTGTGCTAGAACCCGGTGTCACTAGTTACGGGCGACCAATAGAGTATACACAAAATATACAAAACACCGTCCTACTGTCTGAATCAGAATAGACAGAAAAAAACATAAATACAAGATAAATGACTTCTTCAGCTGCGGAACGACGTGAGAAAGAAGGCAGCTCACCGTAGAAATCCCTGAGTCAGCTCACTACTGCGCACCCGAATACTGACCAGATCCACCTGCCTTAAAACTTGTACAATTAAGTACAGAAGTGTAGCACGACTACATAAATCACATGTACTCAGTAAGTATCCGGTCTAATCTCGAAGAAGTAGAGACGAAAGGTCGACTTGACACTTACTAAGGTCCAAATAATATGACATAGTATGGAGAACTAAACAACATAATAAATTATTAAATAGACAAGTTTCACAGAAGGATATTTTACTCATATTCTTTCCTTAATCGAATTTCCAGGTTTCTTTCTTTAATTAGCAAGTAGTACTAATATCGCAATTGATAGCAACAAGTAAATCATGCACAATCATGTCGAGATCGATGGCCCGCTCCAACAGAAAGTAAATGTGCACTGCCGAGTGTCAACCGACACGAACCATAGATGCATCTATTATCACCGAGGCGATCGGCCCGGTCAAAAATCATCAAGATAATATCAATGAAAGCACATAAGGCTCAATTATATACAAGAAAATCTCTACCAAGACTCAGTAATTTTATATGCTTACTTTCATGTTCTCAAGTCTCTAACAATCACAACGTTCATATTGGCTACTTCAAAGTATGAAATATTTCCCCAAATAGGCATGCGTGGGTCCTAAGCTACCCGAACGATTTTCATATAGTAGCTACGTACGGACTCTCGTCACCCCGTACGTACGTAGCCCCCACATTTAGCAATAATTACTTATTTAAATCCTAGGGGGACAATTTCCCTCTTACGAGGTTAGAAAAGAGACTCACCCCACTCCAAAGTGCTCTCCCAATCCCCAAGAACGAGCTCAAGTCCTTAAATCGAAGCTGGAAAATCCTAAGCTAACCAAACGAAGCAAGAACTAGTAAATAAAGGCTTACAAGATCAATTCTAGCTATTTAAACAATTTCCTAGCCATTAACACTAGTTTCCTAAATTTCGACCCCGGGCCCGGATTCCGAGATTCTTTTCGAGTGAAGTTGTTTTCTATCATCTAAGGATCACAAATAAATGGTTTCTAGTTCATTGCATGGAAAATTTTCGTGTAAAAACTTAAATTCTCACTAAACCCTAGGTCTAGCTCAAATTCCTTGATTTTACCCAATCCTTGGCGTTAAATATACCTAATGTTTATGTATTTGGACTAAAAATGAGTGGGGATTACTTATCTCAAAATGTTATGCTGAAACTTCCCTTTTGAATCACCAAAATCGCCTAAGAGTTGAGAGAGATATGGGGGAAATGAGCTTAAGCTCGAATTAAATGAGGCACTGACCCTCTGCAATTTCCGCTTCTGCAGGTACCGCTTCAGCGGACATCTGACCGCTTTTGTGGAAATGGGCCAAGGAGACTGGGTCGCTTCTGCGGTCAAGCACTCGCTTCTGTGAGTCCGCATAAGCGGAAATAGAACCGCTTCTGCGGTTTCCCCTGGGCCTGGGCCTGGCCCTTCCGCTTCCGCAATTACAGGATCGCTTAAGCGGTCACCGCTTCTGCGGTCAAGAAGCCGCAGAAGCGGTTATGACAGAAGCAGCAGACTTGTTTCCTTCAAAATTTCGACTTCGCTGAAACCTCGACCATTTGACGCTCGGGGCTCCCGAGCCCCGCCCGAGCATACCGACAAGTCTGAAATCATGAGGCGGACCTAGTCAAACTTTCGGAACATCAAAAATATTATTAAACCACGGAACGGTACCCCAAAACCCAATAATCAAATCTAATGAACTTCAAGTTCTTAATTTCCTACCAACGGGTCAAAATGCCCTTAAACTACTCGGATTGACACCAAACTTTACGGGTAAGTCTGATATGATATTTCGGACTTGTACCAAGTGTCTGAATCGAAATCTGACCCCGGTACCTATAAAAACAATAATTTTTTAGTTTATTTAATTCTTTGAAACTTAACTTAACAATTTTTATGAAAAATTCCATTACTCAGGCTAGGGACCTCGGAATTCGATTTCGGGCACACGCCAGGTCCCATATTTTCTCACGGACCCTCAGAAATTGCCGGATCGCGATTCCAGATCCGTTTTCTCAAAATATTGACCGAAGTCAAACTTGGCTTTTTTGAAGATATTAAATGAAGCGAATAGGCTTATTCTTACCCGAAATTCTTCTAACTTCCGAACCACCTGCCCCCGCAAGTCATAATTCAGCTAAAGCAAATGCGGAAAGGGTTATTTAAGGGAACGTGGTTCGAGGATGCAAAACGACCAGTCGGGTCGTTACACCAAGGTATGGTAATCCTAAGTCAAAGTTGAATTATACAAGGAACAAAAGCACTCCTTCGACTAGCATGTTTATTTTTTATTTCTATTTTTACAATTTCAGATACCCTACATGAATAAAATTTAATGTGAAGAAAAATTATTTTAGGAAGGAATTGCAGGACAGGGAGAGTATGTCAGCTACATGTTTTGCAACATTGGATTCCTAGGAGTAGTATTAGAATCCAACTTTAATAGGGATCTGTTGCGCTTGTGCATTATTAAAACTAGTATAACAACCCTAGAAATTTGACAGAATATTAATATAATAAACTAATATATTATATTAACTTAATAAATATTAGTTGTATTTTATTATTTAATATAGTGTGCAGAAATATAATACAATCAATAAAAAAGTAAAAGATACAAATTATATAGTAATCAAATAAATTGGTTGATCCTTTTTGTATCTATTATTGAATTAGCAAGTACTTAGTATTATTAATACTTTTCTCGAATGTTATTTATTTATATTTTATTTTTTAATTAATTCAAAATATTAATATCATAACATTATCTCTATCCCCCTCTTTTCATACATTCCTTTCTACTGTCATGCTTATTTGATTAGTTTTCAAATTTTGTAGTTTATGAAAAATTTAAATAAAGTAATATTTTTTGCTAAATTATAATTTTGAATTCATCAAAAGTATATATATATATATATATATATATAGTATTTTTATATTTTTTTATTTTTTCATGTGAATTGAAAGTTTCTTTATTTTTTTATTTTAAAATAATTTTAAAACTCCAACTTGAAACTACTCCCCAATTTGAATGAATATTTTTATTATAGCTATTTTTTTGTTTTATTTTATTCTAAAATATTTGTAAAACTCCAACTTGAAACTACTCCCTAATTTGATGTCACGACCCAAAAATCCCTCTGAAGGAGTCGTGATGGCACCTAGTCTTCAAACTAGGTAAGCCTAACAAAAACCGAAATAAAATTGATACTTATTAACTTCAGCTGAAATTTCTCTAAACGATTTACAA
>MU726407.1:68667-89903 GCA_026770625.1 Nicotiana glauca | reverse complement strand
ATCATTAAAATCCCAATTTGAGGTCGATTGCTCAAAAGTCAACTCTCCGGTCAACTCTTTCCATTGGAGCTTCACAAATAAGATTTTGATTTTGCTTTGAATCTAACTCTGAATCTTACGAAGACCAAACTTGACCACACATGATAGTCATAATGTGTATTACGAAGCTTCTCAAGGTCTTATTCCGTTGAACGGAAATGCGAATTCTTAAAACAAAAATTTGGGTCGTTACATTTGAATGGGTAGTTTTATATTATTTTATATTACAGCTAACTATAAACTACTCCCCAATTTGAATGGGTAGTTATTTTTTTTTTATATTTTCGTTTTTTAATATAGCTAATTATAATATATTTATATTTATTAATTCAAAAAGAGTAACTAACTAATTCAAAATTTTAAAAAAAAAATTAGTTAAAAGGTAGTTTTTTTGTCTTAACAATGCCACTTGGCTTTTTATGATCATGCCACTTGTCTTAACAATATGCTTTTAAAATAATTTTAAATTTTTAAATTGAAACTATTCCCCAACTTGAATAGGTAGTTTTTTAATTAATATTTTCGTTTTTTATTGTAGCTAATTTAATTTTTTTTATTTTTATTTTTTAAAATAACTTTAAAACACCAACTATAAATTACTCCACAATTTGAATGGGCAGTTATTTTTATTTATTTATTTTTTTAATATAGTTAATTATAATATATTTATATTTATTAATTCAAAAAGAGTAACTAATTAATTCAAAATTTTAAAAAGTTTTTTAGTTAAAAGGTAGTTTTTTTTGTCTTAACAATGCTCCTTGCCTTTTTGTGATTGTGCCACTTGTCTTAATAATATGCTTTTAAAATAATTTTAAAATTCTCAATTGAAAGTATTCCCCAACTTGAATAGGTAGTTTTTTTAATTAATATTTTCATTTTTTATTGTAGCTAATTTTTTTATTTTATTTTATTTTAAAATAACTTTAAAACACCAACTATAAATTACTCCCAATTTGAATGGGTAGTTATTTTTTTTTATATTTTCGTTTTTAATATAACTAATTATAATATATTTATATTTATTAATTCAAAAAGAGTAACTAATTAATTCAAAATTTTAAAAAGTTTTGTAGTTAAAAGGTAATTTTTTTTGTCTTAACAATGCCACTTGGCTTTTTGTGATTATGCCACTTGTCTTACAACCCGCGCGATGCGCAGAAATTTGACAGAATATTAATATAATAAAATTATGATCTAATATATTATATTAATTTAGTAAATATTAGTTGTATTTTATTATTTAATATAGTGTGCAGAAATATAATACAATCAATAAAAAGTAAAAGATACAAATTATATAGTAATCAAATAAATTGGTTGATCCTTTTTATTTCTATTATTGAATTAGCAAGTACTTAGTATTATTAAATACTTTTCTTGAGTGTTATTTATTTGTATTTTATTTTTTAATTAATTCAAAATTTAAATATCATAACATTATCTCTATCCCCCTCTTTTGATACATTCCTTTCTAATGTCATACTTATTTGATTAGTTTTTAAATTTTGTAGTTTATTAAAAATTTAAATAAAGTAATTTTCTTTCCTAAATTATAATTTTGAACTCATCAAAAGTATGTATGTATGTGTGTGTATATATATATATATATATATATATATATTAGCTACAGTATTTTTATAATTTTGTATTTTTTCATTTGAATTGAAAGTTTCTTTATTTTTTTATTTTAAAATAAGTTTAAAACTCAAACTTGAAATTACTCCCCAATTTGAATGTATATTTTTTATTATAGCTATTTTTTTTATTCTAAAATATTTGTAAAATTCCAACTTGAAACTACTCCCTAATTTGAATGGGTAATTTTTAGTTTATTTTATATTACAACTAACTATAAACTACTCCCCAATTTGAATGAGTAGTTATATTTTTTTATATTTTTGTTTTTCAATATAGCTAATTATAATATATTTATATTTATTAATTCAAAAAGAGTAACTAATTAATTCAAAATTTAAAAAAGTTCTTTAGTTAAAAGGTAGTTTTTTGTCTTAACAATGCCAATTGGATTTTTGTGATTATGCCACTTGTCTTAATAATATGCTTTTAAAATAATTTTAAAATTCTAAACTGAAATTATTCCCCAACTTGAATAGGTAGTTTTTTTAATTAATATTTTCCTTTTATTGTAGCTAATTTAATTTTTTTATTTTTTTTTAAAATAACTTTAAAACACCAACTATAAATTACTCCCCAATTTGAATGGGTATTTTGTTTTTGTTTTTTAATATATCTAATTATAATATATTTATATTTATTAATTAAAAAATAGTAACTAATTAATTCAAAATTTTAAAAAGTTTTTTAATTAAAAGGTAGTTTTTTTTGTCTTATCAATGCCACTTGGCTTTTTGTAATTATGCCACTTGTCTTAATAATATGCTTTTAAAATAATTTTAAAATTTTAAATTGAAACTATTCCCCAACTTGAATAGGTAGTTTTTTTAATTAATACTCCCTCCGTTTCAATTTATGTGAACCTATTTTCTTTTTAGTCCGTGCTAAAAAGAATGACCCATTTCCTTATTTGGAAACAATTTAGCTTTATGCAATGATTTATAGTCACACAAAATAAAGGTGCCTTATTTTACACCACAAGATCGAAAGTCTTCTCTCTTTTCTTAAACTCCGTGCCCAGTCAAATGCGTTCACATAAATTGAAATGGAGGGAGTATGTTTGTTTTTATTGTAGCTAATTTTTTTTTTTATTATTTTAAAATAAGTTTAAAACACCAACTATAAAAATTACTCCCCAATTTGAATGGGTAGTTATTTGTTTATATATTTTCGTTTTTTAATATAGCTAATTATAATATATTTATATTTATTAATTAAAAAAGAGTAACTAATTAATTCAAAATTTAAAAAAGTTTTTAGTTAAAAGGTAGTTTTTTTTTGTCTTAACAATGCTACTTGGTTTTTTTGTGATTATGTCACTTGTCTTAATAATATGCTTTTACCTCTCCTTTTATTATATACTAGTAGTCGTACCCGCGCGATGCACGGTAAATATTAAAAATAATATTAATTAAATTAAATTATGATCGGACTTGTTTGATCCTATTAGACCGTAGTGCTTTAATAAATGTTAATTGTAATCTTATTGTCAATACGATATACCCAATAATAAAAGCTCTATTAAATTAAAGATACTTATATCTAGGGAATTTGCAAATGACAATAATGTATATTTTGAAATAAACTTTTTATAAATTTAGTTGAGATAGAATAGATGATTTTTTAAGTATATATGCATAAAAATTATTTATATGTGGTGTATTACAAAATCAATATTTTTTATTAAAATAGATCTCTGAGTAAATTGCATTATATACATAAATTCTCTCTTTTTCTTTGATACCAATGAATTGCCCATTTAGTTGTGTTACCCTTCAAGCATCAAGAATATAAAGTTCAAAAGTTTTAACTAACACACAAAGAACTCAACTTTTGTAATCACATAAAAAGAAAAAAAGAGCATCAAGAATCTAAAGTTCAAAAAATTTAACTATTTCAAAGAACGTGAAATGCCTTCAGTAACTAATAAAAACATAAATGTGTAGCATAAAAGAAATAAATCTAAACTATTTCAGCAACGAGACAGTGGAAGTAGTTTACTGTAGAAAAAAGTAATAGTCATTGCGTCTCTTATGTCATCACTGAAGAGTTCAACATTTCATTTAGAGGTATTTCCGGTTCTTACTGAAGTCTTCATCATCTATGTCAAATCTGACTATTTTTAAGGAGTCTCCAAATCTCTTAGTCCTCTTACTCATCTCCTACTCTTTCTATTCCTAGACAAAAAGATATTTTCATGAAAATTTCCAAGAACAGAACCATTTCCTGAAGAGGCTGTCTTCCCTCAAGGTTGTGTAGCTAAATATTTAGCTTGTAAAAATGCTCAATTGAATGTCCAGCTTAAGAAGTTCATCTTCAGCCTCTAACTAAAAGGTAAGGACGACTTTCTATATTTTTTGCGTCTCTGTCACTTATTACTATCATACCCTTCTGATATGAATTGTCAAGTTGATCAAAATACGTAAACCATACTGAAAAACTTTGACACAAGTGAATAATGCACACTGTAAAGAACTCGGACTCAAGCGCCATTTGTTAATCCACATCGACCCACTGGTACACAGTTTAAAGAAGAAAAAAATAGAGCAAGTCTGATTTGAGACTGAAACAATGATTAAAAAGAGGAGCGAAATGGTGTTGCTAGGCAGAGAGCTAGCCATCATCTTGTTGAATGAATCTTGCAGCAAAAAAGATTTCCCTTTGTTTGTATACCTTATTTTCTCTGATCCCTGCACAAGGAAAAAGTAAAAATCTATTTCAAACTCACAAAAAGTGCATATCATCACCCTGCAAATGCTTTAAGAAATTGAAGGAGAACCCTTTGACGTCACAAGGAAAAAGTAAAAATCTATTTCAAACTCATAAAAGGCGTATATCATCACCATGCAAATGCTTTAAGAAATGGAAGGAAAATCCTTTAAAGTCACGAGGCTTGAAAGAGAACACAACTTCTGTAGTTTGTTTGAACCTACCATTTCAAATGCCCATTACTTCAATATCCTCCATTAGGAACAATGGATTCAACCCCTGCTTAGACATTATGTGCCTAGAAGAAACACATAACGAATAAGATATTAAAGGTAATAAAAACTTGACTTATGGCTGTTGAAATCTTGATTAAGGAAATCATATAAATATACTAAGACTCACGATATGTTGGAACAAAATACCACATCTAAATCAAGTTATTCTAACAACCAAGTAAATCATCGCCATCAATCGTTTTGACAGTAAGCTGCGGAGGATGTACCACTTTAGTTACGGGTTCAATTGTACCTATAACTTTCAAGCGAATTATAAATTTATGTGTATAACATCACTAACATTGCAATAGATAGTAGACATGAACCCATAATTTTACAAATATTATAGGTTTAATGTAAAAAACCTTAACGGTTGAACCCATAGAGTTTCAATTCTGGATCCACCTCTGACAGTAAGGTAAGTCTTCACTACAACTACAGTCATTTGTGGTAACAACCATCAATAACTTTTTCCTAAATTTTGGGAATATCATAAGGAGAAGCCATATTTTTCTCATTGCAGAATATTATCCATAATCAATCAATTGGAGTTAAAATTTTAAATTCAGGAAATTTGTTGAAAAAGCTAAATAGATAGAGAATAATAACTGAATTGAAGAAGTCTATATCTCATATGATACGTAATATTTTTTACGTATATCCAACAATACTTGGGAGTACAAGGATCACCGATACCTAATAAAGAGAAATGTAAATAGCTTTTTCTAAGAAATTCAACTTTCTAATGCCTTTTTCCTACATACAAGAAAGCTACTGTATTGAAGAAGAAAAAGAACCATTGTACGAACCTTTCATGTTCTTAATAATATTGTTGACTCTTCTATCTCATCCATCAAAGTATATTTACACGTTTGTTTCAACCTAGGAAAAAGGATTTTTGAACAATACAAAAATATAAATCGAGAATGGGCAAAGAAAAAAAAAACCAGCACGAAGGATAGTCGATTTAAAAACTAGGAAATAATTTGCAGAACCTTGCACCGAATCATATGTATGTAAATTAGAAGCTGCTAATATAATAACAGGAATAAGGAAGATAAGCCTCAACCTTGAGAGTGAAAACTTGTAATAAAATCCCAAAAATGGCTAATAATACCTGATTATTAGGATATACTCCTTTATAAAAAAATATAAAGTTTTCAAAACCAATATACGTTTTAGTTGTTATCGAAGTAAGAACATAAAGTTACCAAACTTCAAAATCACCTAATTGAATCCCAATTCAATCACAGGTGCTACAATTGTGAGGATTAGTGTGATTGATGAGATCAAGAATTGATATAACCTGATTTGGCAGATGTGGCTGCTATTAGGGTTGTAACCTCTGTTATTCGGCAAGTGATTTCTTTTATCTGAAATCTTCAGTTCACTGCAAAATGGAACTTTGATTTTAGGGTTTTTTAGACACATGGATGTAATTATACAAACAATATGAAAAGAGAAAAAACTTCTAGTGTATCAGATTAGGAATAGAGATGAAAGTGAGTTTGTACCAATGGAGAGAGCGGTTTTAACCGAGAGAGATTATGGAGAAAAATACGGAGAGACTAACGGTTTTTTTGCTGGCAATTAATCTGGCAGATGTTTATACGGAAATGTACTACTACTAAATAGTTTACAATAGGCTATATTTTCTCTAACCACATCTTTATCCACATCCAACATTATATCAACGTTCTCTAACCACGTTCTTTTATATTAAGTTACTCTCTTTTCTCTTGGCATTTTTCAATAGTTTCTTATTACCTTTTCCCCAAAAAAATAGTATATCACAAGGATCTGAAGATAACTAATGCCTTTATTTTCTCTAACCACGTTCTCTTATCTAAATTCACATCCAATATAAACTTATCATAACTAATTTTGATAACTGCATAATAGATACATTAAATTTAAATACAAAAAATTTAAATCAAAATAACTACATTTATTCCATTATCTTATAAATGTAATTTATTATCTTAATCATAAATAAATGGTTTATAAATTTCAGTTAAATTTTTTAAATTCGAACTAAACAGAAACTAATTATTAACCAAATAAAAAATTATTATCTTAAACATGAATTAATTAATTTTTTTACTACCCAAATTTATTTAATAGATAAATTCAAAAATAACAAACAAACGTGCATGGGAGGAACTGTGATTTTTTTGTTTGTTTTAACTTGCAGATTTTTAAAATTTAAAATAATTTAAACTCCAACAAAGTTGGAGAATTGTCCTAAATTTAGACACTTGTCAATTTAATATTATTCCACTTGTCATCCTAAGCTTTCTTTGCCTCTCCTTCTATATATATATATAGATAGATAGATAGAGGTTCCTCTTTAGCTAAAACGTTAAGCGCTTATGCACAATAATGTCGAATTGGTCAGAACTTAACTCTGATCTACTCGTTTTTATATCTAAACATATAAATATGATTGAAGACTATCTAAATTTTGCCATTATCTGCAAAGCATGGCGATGTGCCTCTACCAAAGACAATTTTAACAGCGAGCTTCCTAGAATTCCAAAAGTAAAATTTTTGGGTCCTTATGAAACAATATAAAATTCATCTAGACAGGAGGAATAATATGTACGCAGTGGAGGGTTTGGGTGGGGGAAACTTACTTGGCAGTGGAGGATCTAGACGGACCTGCAACGGCGCCGACGAGTGCTGCTTGTTGATGGAAGCGACGGGTTTAGGTGGGGAAAGTTTAAGTGAGAGAGAGAGAAGAGAGAAGGAAGAAAAGAGGAAAAGGAAAAGAAAGGAGGTCGCTTAGGGTTTTTAAAAAAATCTCCAACCGATTCCGTAATAATTTGGTCAAAAGTAGTCAACCTCGTTTTACTAAACATTTCCGACCGAATCGGTCACTATTTATTTATTTATTTGTTTTAATTGTTTTCGACTGAATTGGACGCTAAAAATGACGCGGAATTTTTTGCCAAAATTTATGACGGACATAGTCAAAATATTAGTCGTAAATATTATTAAAAATTGAAAAATATATTTTTATGAATGTTCTGATCGATTCCGTCGGAAATTTCGGTCGGAAATTGACCATTTTTAGTAGTGCGGACCACGAGAGTTTATCATACGCAACCTTAACCTGCATTTCTGCAAGAAGTTATTTCCATAGCTCGAAGCCGTGACCTCCTAGTCACATGACATCAAGCCAAGGCTCCCCTGATAGAAGGAATTGTAACTTTTATAAATTGAGGATCAGGATTCTTTAAGTCTTCATCAATCACAGTTAGGGGTATACAAAGAAAACCGATAAACCGCACCAAATCGGCAATCTGAGTCAAACCGGAAAAAAAAATCCGATCATGAGTTGGTTTGACTTGGTTTGGCGTTGGAAAAAATAACCCGACCATAATTGGTTTGGTTTGGTTTTAACTAAAAAAAGTCAAACTGAAACCAAACCAACCCGATATTACATCTATTCAACTTTTACAAATATTTTATACATATAAATATTTATTTTTAATACAATTCATAAATATTTCTTAAAGTTTTTTACATTTTTATCTTCAAACATATTGTTTCAGGTTTGGAATTAACATTCTTGAATGGTCCAATAAATTTTATAGTTCATAAAGGTAGTAATTCAAATAAGCTTCACGTCAATACTAATACTAACTAAGAAAATTCAATTCAACACTAGAAATGACAATAGTGTGGATATCTATTTTTTAGTTTTGAATTGTTTATATTGAAAATGCATAACTTAGTTTATCTTTTTCTTTAGTGCTTAGTTGTGTAACTAATATACTTATAGTTGTATTTATTTAAGCCTGACTTATATAGTACTTTTAGATTATTTTAATTTTTTTTTGGGTTATTACTTCGTAATATTTTCTTTATGGATTTTAGCATTTTTGTTATTGAATATTTTAGTACAATGTTATGACCCATCTCATATTATTGTATTATTTTCTTGAAAAATACAGTATATAGTTGTATCCTTGTAGGATTAGAGAAGTATGTGGAGCACAAGTTATATTGTGCCATGAAGAATTATCGGAAAAAAAATCCGAAAAATCCGAGAAAACCCGAGATTGAAAAACCCGATTTCGTTGGTTTGGTTTGGTTTATAGATTTAAAAATCCAACACTATTGGTTTGGTTTGGTAATTGAAAAATCCGAACCAACCCGCCTATGTACACCCCTAATCACAGTGATAATGAATCCCCAGCAGTGGCGGCTCAATCTAATATGTGGAATAAAACCAAAATTTAAAAAGGCCCTAAATATATATGGCAATTTTTTTATATATTTTATTTGATTTTTATTTCCTATAGCTTCCTAAAATGCAAGGACGTTAATAAAAATAATTCAATTAAGAATACTGCCAGTATTTAATTCTCATGAGACATTGTTGATCTTAAGTTAGATCTTATTAGTTTTAATTTATAATTCTTTTTTTGAATTAAGGGAATTGTTAGAGAAAATATAAAAATTATTTTGCAAGCAATAGAAATATTTAAGAAAATATGATTAAGACTTCACATATGCAATCAGAGTTTCATCTTTTACTTGTATAATTTTCATCTCTTTTAGTTCCAAACATTTTGTTAAATCATAAATTTTATAGATCATTATGCTTTAAAGATATTCAAGATTAATAGTTTGTTTGGTCAAGCTTATCCAAGAGCAAAAAAACCCTCCCCATCTCCCCCTCCTCTCCCCCCACTCTCCCCAAAAAAAAAAATTACATTTTTAAGAAGTTGATGTGTTTGACCAAGCTTTCAAAAGGAAACATGCTGTAAAACAATATATTTTCATCGTTTAATAACCTAGTTAGCTTTAGCTTGAAAATATTTAGAAAGATATTCAAAGAATTGAAAAAAAAAAATCTACAACAACGAGTTACAAGCAAGAACGGTTCAAGTTCAAATGCATTAGATAAAAATTAAGATAAGGAATAGCTACAATTTAATTACCTACTATTTTCAAGCATAATTACATTACATATTTTAAAGTAGTACATAATATAAACTTCGAAAATATGGAAGTAGTGGTTGATAAAAAGTGACAACATATGATTGTAAAAATTTATTTGTCAATAAAAATAAATATATAATCACTTATATTATATATATGATTGATTTTGGGCCTTACTATTTTGGGGTCCTAAAGCCACCGCTTTGCTTCAGGCTTTAGGGTTGAGCCGCCCTTACCCCCACCCATGATTCTTATTTCTTAGTACTGTGAAAATTATGACTCCACTAGTTAACTTATTCGTGCTTTGCACGATCAAATACATGAAATTATGAAATGCTTAATCTTCTTCTTAAATATATTTGAGATAAGACAATAAAATTTTCATGCATATACATAAAGCAATTAATTGCAAAAGTTGATTAAATCACAAACATAAATATTTTCCCTCGTGCTCCAACACTTTTTATACTTTAATACAAAAGCACAACTAAATTGTGTTTATCAACTTTAAAAATATACATAAAAAAGAAAGGATCCCACAGTCAACAAACATTACAACAATATGCACTTTAAATACAAAAAGTAAATAGTAACAAAATTGTACTTGTGCATTAATTTTAGAAATATTATACATAAATAAAGAAGGGATCCGACAATCCGCAAATATTTAGGTAGCAAAATATTTTAACTACCGATGAATCTTAATTTCTCTCTGTGTAGTATGGCATACTCGAAGCAGGTAGTGAAAAAATTTGTCCTCAACTCGAGCTTGCTTATGTCAAAGAAATTTGAAGATGAGTGCCGAAATTTTGGTCAATATTCTGCAATTCAAATTCATAAAGCTAATCTTAATCTTGTTATCTTTGCATTTCAATAAAACTTCTTGCATGATCTACAAAATTTCAGAAAGAATTTTTTTATTTTAAAAAAAGATAGTAATATTCATAAGATTTACCTAAATTGATGTATCAACCCGACCGGTCGTTTTGAGTACCAGCGCTCCGTTCAGCAGTCGGAGGCCATGAACAGCTTCATTTCGGGTATTATGACTTGTTCGCATGGTCGGAATTTAAATTCAGGAAGATCAGAGTTAAATTTAGATGAAAATTCTCATTTGAGAAGCTTAAAGTTGAAAGAATGAACTAGGAGCGGAATTTTGAGTAAACGATCTCGGAATCAGGATCTGAAGGTTCCAACAAGTTCGTATAATGATTTCGGACTTGGGCGTATGTCCGGATTGGGTTTCGGATAATCCGAGAGCATTTTGGCGCCTATTGTGGAAGTAAGCATTTTAGAAAGAATTTCTTAAGTTTGGCTTGAAGTGCATTTCAGTGTTATCAATGTCCGATTGAGATTCTGAGTCTGGGAATAGCTTCATATGGTGATTCTAGAGTTGGGAGCGCGATCGGAAGTGAATTCTGAAGTCCGTGGGTCCTTTTGGAGCAATTTGGCTAAAGTTAGAATTTGAAGGTTTTTGAGAAGTTTGACCGGAGGTTGACTTTTTGATATCGGGGTCGAAATCCAATTCCGAAAGTTGGAGTAGGTCCGTAATGTCAAATATTACTTATGTGCAAAATTTGAGGTTAATCGGACGTGATTTGATAGGTTTAAACATAGGAAATAGGAGTTGGAAAGTTTAAAGTTCATAAAGATTGAATTTGAGCGTAATCCGTGATTTTTGCGTTGTTTGATGTGATTTGAGGCCTCGAACAAGTCTGTAATGTGTTTTGGGACTGGTTGATATGACTGATTGGGGTCCCGGGGGCCTCGGGTAGATTCTGGGTGGTTAACGGATCAAAAATAAAATTTTGAAGAAGGCTAAAGGATCTGGTTGCTGGTGTTTTCGCTTCTGCGGAAATGGGACCGCAGAAGCGGCCCAGCAGAAGCGGTTGAGAGAGCCGCAGAAGCAGTTTTGTTCGAAGAATTTTGGACCGCAGATGCGGTCAAGGTTCCGCAGAAGCGGGACCGCATCTGCGGAAGAGGGGATCGCAGAAGCGGAAAAAGGGGGCTGAGCCCAGGACCGCAGAAGCGGCTTTCGACCACAAAAGCGGAACCGCGTAAGCGGTAAAATTTCCGCAGAAGCGAAAATGTGTGGAGGCAGAAGCATGATTTAAGTTGAGAATTTGGTTCATTTCTCCCACTTCATTTGGCGATTTTTGGAGGGTTCAAGAGAGGATCTTCATCAACAATGTTAAGGTAAGTTATTTCTACCTATTATGAGTTAAATACATTAATTATGTATGGATTTTAGTATGAAAATGGGTAGAAAATTGAGGGTTAGAGGAAAACCTAGAAAATTATAATCTTGGATTTTAGCCACGATTTCGAGTATGGAATTAAGAGAATATTATATATTTGAATTCCCAAGGTCATGGGTAAAGTTTATCTTTGAAAAATTTCGGATTTCGAGCACGTGGGCCCAGGGAATTTTGGTCAACTTTTCGTTTGGGGTTAGAAATTGTTATAAATTGGGTTGTAAAGTATAATTTAGCATATATTAATGGATTTATATAATCGTTGGCTAGCTTTGGAGCATTGTGCGTTGGTGCAAGTCTTCGAAAGATGTAGAATACCAGTTGTGGATCTTCGGAGCGAGGTGAGTGTCCTTTCTAATCTTGTGAGGGGTAATTTACCCCATAGGTGAAGTAAATGATTATGTGCTCCTATTTGTGGGGACTACGTACGCACGAGGTGACGAGAGTCCGTGCGTAGCTACTATCATGCTATTGTCCGGGTAGTCTAGGACCCAAAGAGCATGTTATACATGGATTATAGCGAACCCATTTACGGTTTGAATTGCCTAAATCACATTAAATTAGTAAATGAATTTCAAAGGGATTAAGCTTCATTTCTTAAAATCGTTAAAGGAGAATTGGTTTTATTTGAATAAATATTCCACGATAAGCTCTTATTTGACTAATTGAGCATGTATTATTATGTGTACCTGCGTCGCATGCATGATTCGCAAGCAGGGTATGTGTTTATTTCTGAAACGGGCCGAACGCCTCAGCAAATTAAATAGATGAATCTATGGTACGGACCGTTCGACCTTCGGCAGTGCACAATTTACATTCTTGTTGGAGCGGGTCGTCGACCTCGGCATGATTTGCGCATGTTTATCTGTTACTTGAAAATTGTAAATGTGGAATTGGCCCTACGTGGCTTGATATAAACTGAGAAGATAATAAAGAACAGACTTTAGAATCCCTTGATTTATTGTTGAAGGTGTTTACCTGTTTTTATGGCTTCATAATTAGTACTTTTATACAAATCCATGATTATTCTCGCACTTATAGAATATTGCTTATTGACCTCTAGTGAGTGTCGGAGTTGGCCATATCATCTCTATCCCTTTGGGATTAGGCGGGATACTCACTCAGTACACATTGATTACGTACTCATACTACACTTCTGTGCATTTTTGTTGCACAGGTATATACATACCTCTAGCAGCCTATTGGGCATAGCAGCATGAATGACGGTGGGACTAGGTGAGCTGCATCATTCGAGGCGAACACAGCTAGGGTAGTCCCTACCAGTGTACTGTATTTACTTTTTGTCCACTGTATTCCGGATGGATATTGTATTTTATTTTTCTTATCAGTAGTTGCTCATGTACTAGTGACACCGGGTTTCTGGGATGGTTTTCAACGGATTTGTTCTAATCGTTATTATTTAAATTTGAATTCAAGATGTGAACTTTTATTTATGAAAATGGAAGGAAAAACCTTAGATTTTATAAAGTATTAAAAGAGGAATTAATGATAATTTAGTTGGCTGGACTGACAGAGATGTCCGGCGCCACCATGACCCTTAGTGAATTTTGGGTCGTGACAAAATGGTATCAGAGCTCTAGGTTCCCGTCGGTCTCGCGAGTCATGAGAAAGTCTGGTAGAGTCTCGCGTATCGGTACGGAGACGTCTGTACTTATCCTCGGGAGGCTGCAGGACTGTTAGGAGTACTTCCCTTCTTGATTTTTTTATCGTGCGGTTCTATTCCTTTGAGGCTTATGCCTTTGATTCCTTCCTACTCAATCTTACTCGACGCGAGCACTTGCTAGAAATCAAGAATTTGAAGAATTGAAATGGCAATACAAATGTGATGCGGGATGATTTTCCCGGTATAGTTAATTGGACTATTATAGTCGCTTTATGGAAGGGTATTCTATTGTTCAGCTTAGCAACAGAACTTCTAAGAGCCTTGAGGCTAGGCACAGGTTGCCATGATGGTCATGAGCAATTTTCCGCAGTGTTGTTGTGATGGTAGGATGTTTGCCCACGTGTCAGGGCAGTGGATAAATTGAAGGGAGGTTTACTCAGCTTGTAATCAAGGGATTCAATATTTTATTTCTAGCAGGGGAAAAGGTAGTCGGATTAAGAATGGTCAGATGTGGGCTAGTGAAAGTAATGAGACTCGGCATTTGCAAGCGTGGTGGAGCTTTTCTTCTATGATGGGGTGTAGTGGTCCTATTGGGACGTACCAAGTTTGTCGATGTTATAATTTGCTACAATTCGCCTTATGGCGGAATATTGTGAAATAATATTAAAGAGGCAACTATCAGATATCGCAGAATGCGGTGGTTCTGAACTGAATCAGTACTGCAAATGTTGATGGTTCGATAAAGATGATCTCTGGAAAGGCTTGAAGTTAGTAGCTACAGTGGATTCAAGTGCCACGAAGATAGATTTCATTTAAGGCAACAATTGAGTACTAAAGTATGAGGAAGGACATGTGGGAAGTGTCAGGTGTTTAAGACTTCTAGAAGGCCAAGTATAAGGAGAAAGGTCGAGTGACTGATTAAGAAGATGAGTTCCGCCAAAGTAGGAGAGTGGCGGGTGTGCATATGGGCTTGGTAGTAGAATGACTACGCGCCTTAAGGAGAGTTTGGATCGAATTGGGAATTTTAATGATTGGTGACTGACGCCTGCGGGTATGATGTGAAGTACAGGCTATTATGCGGCAGAATATTGCTATGGGGGAAAGGAGCCGCTTGAAATGGAGGATGGTGGAGCATAACCCTGAATTTGGAAGGATGTTGCCGCACATTTAATTGATGTTCGCGAGGGGCGAATGGACGTATGCAACTGGAAGGTGAGCTTGGACTCAGGATGGACTATTGGTGTCATAGTGAATGTACCCCGTGCAGCAGTGTGGGGAGATGTCGGGAGGTGATTCCCCTAGGTGGGTTATTCGCCGTTAGCAGATTAGCGGTCGCGTGGTTGGCGAAGCTTCTTTAAAGAATTATATTTGTTGTTCAACAAAAAGATCAGTCATGCGAATGTGGATGATGACTCAGAATATAAAAGATGGGAATTTACAGAAAGATTCGGAGATTTTGCGGCGAATGATTGCGTAAGGTTATGTCAACAAGAGAAAAAGGAGTCTGGTGAGTTCCAGAAATGTGCAATAGTGGCTTCAAGCTAAGTGGGAGAGTCCCACCTCCTAAGATTGGGTTGCATGGTTAACTACTTGCGTGATTTCTGGTTATTAGCATATTGATGGATTAATTCAGCTATGAGAAAAGACCATAAGTAGTAAATTGAGCTGAGGAATTATTAAGGATGTTCTATGGTTAGCCTTATGGGCTCATGTTCGAACTTGGGAAAAGATTCAGGATTTGTGCCTGGTATATATATAGGTTTCAGAGAAAGTGATTTCGCCGGGTGCTTCGCCGGGTGCTTCACCGGGTGCTTCGCCGAGAGAGTACTCGTGCGTTATAAGATTTATGGAGTGAATTATATTCGGGACCAAGTCAGAGCGGGTGGCTCTCAATAATGGTCCTAGTGGATTCATAAGGTAGGTGTGATGCTCAATGATTTCGAGCCTATAAGAACAATGAAGAATCAAGCTTGGAAAGCAGCTTATGAGAAGTGGCACAGAATGTTCTGTGATGGTTGGCTTGTGATGTAGCAAATGGGAAGTACGAAATGGTCCGTAGGGGTTGAGACAGCATGGTCTCGCGATTCAAGGTCACTCGGGATGAGTGTAGATGGAGTATGTTATGTGAAGAAGAGAGTCAGTATTATTTCCAAAGCACTCAAGGATAAATTGGAAGAAAAAGGGATTTATTAGCCATAGTCGACTTTGTGCATATTGGGATTTGAGATAAGTTCATTCAGCATGATCAAGTTGTGTGTATGATTTGTGGCGGTACAAGTAAGGTTTGCCGGTCGCCGTAACGGGTGTTATTTATAAGCCTTCTATTGTTATGGCTTGTTATGTGGGAAACAGATTCCGGAAAGGGTTATGGTGGCTTGGATCACTACTTGCAGATTTGCATATTCTACGGTTATGGGAAATTTACCTGTGTATTGCTATGATTCTCCTGAAGTGAGTTAAGTGAAAAGTTCGTATACGATGAATTGTTAAGATGATAATGATTTCGGGGTTATGACGAAAATCGTGTTCTATCGTATGTTGCCACATTGGGTGTAATGAGTAGCATGGAAATTCGAAGTAAAGATCAATGTTGCAGCTTGGGCTGGCAAGGATATCACAGGCTCGGATGAGCAAGAAAGTGGTTGAATGATTAAAGTAAATTGGTATTGTCTTCTGCGCCACCTGAGGTCGATGTGTTGTGAAAAAGGCTTTGCCTCCTGGTAAAGATTCTTGATCACTTTTTAGCGTTAGTGTATCCGAAGCTTTAAAGGTACGGACTCGATACTTATTTTAGAAGATTGTGGGAGCGTGTCCCACAAAAAGATTGTGTAAGTGTGACATGTAGTCGCTTGATTGACTAAAGATTTAAGCAAGTATGAGGATTGTGGTAATAACATTTGTTTGAGAAATTATACCTGGAGGGCACTTTGTTTACTAGGTTATAAACCGAGGAGGTTGCTCCGGTTATAATGGTTGTTCTTATATGTTACGAGGAAAAAGGGAGTTACTATGGATCTTTGAAAGGTTATTAGCCAAGTGGGTGCAATCAGAATTCGGCTTGAGATCAATGGATTGATTTATATATGTGAACAGGGCTTTATATCAGGCCAGTTGTGTATGTTTCAGCGAGCGTTCCTCATGAAGAGATAGTCAGGGTGTTATTTTGTCATCAGCTATTCTAGGTAATGATGTAATGCGCCGTATGAGTTGTGAGACGACTTCGTAAATTTTTATGTATTGAGGTTCAGCGTGGAGATGATGTTATATGAGCCAAATGGCTCTCGAGATTCAGATTGCATATCGCACCTCAGTTGTGCTTGAGTTTTGTAGCCTATAGCGCTATATGTTTCCTCAGGGATGGTGTTATGCACTTAGCGTGCTTGCGATCGAAATTCGATGTTTTGTTGTAATGAGAAAATTAGCACGATGTGTATCTCCTTATGTGAGTTCTACGTGTGGATCGGGTGGCACGCCGCCATGGTTATATTGTGAGGATCGGGTGGCATGCCGCCATGGTTATATTGTGAGGATCGGTGGCATGCCGCCTTGGTTATGCTGTGTGGATCGGGTTGCACGCTGCAACAGTGTGACGATGAGTGTAGTTTTCTATATGCCAATTTTGTATGTCCTGCTTCCTATTTTCTAAGGAAAATCCGTATTAGTGCGGGGGTTAGTTAATTCCTTCCAGAGTTCGATTTCCTGTTGCTGTTGTGTTCGGATTGGTGGCCTATTGGCACATTGTGGCGTCATATGAGATTGTGATCGCATTTAGAATGGCTTATTGCCTGAGCAGTTCATACTGGATGAGACGAGATTATTGGATTTAGGACCAATGCAATGGGATTATGTGAAGTGAATTAAGGAGCTAAGACCATTAGATGGTTCAGAAAGAGGCAGTGACTCATGTTAGGGGTATAGACCCAATGGTTTGTAGATTCAACAGTTGGTTATGAATTTCGGCACCTCTCTGCCGTTGTGTCGATGTTGTAAAGGTTAGAGAAAGACCCATATAGGTCAGGAGGTGCAATCGGAGCATCAGATTTGTGAAATTTCGATTAATTCAACCAAAAATGTCATTGTGGCCCTATGGGTAAAGTGATGCAAAGTGTGAATTCATCATAGTTATGCAGTCATGTTTGAGTACAACGTACATTGATTGACACGGTGATCTTATGTTGGAAATAGGCCTGTCATAGAATTCCGGATGTTGGAATTGGGCTCTAAGGCTTATTTTTTTGAATAAAAAGGGAATATCTTCAGAATTATCGAGCTAATGTACTCAACTAAGTTGTGATAGCACGGGAAGGTGCATGAGGTGCTAAACAGTGATTTCAGACTACTCCAGTATAGTTCTCAGCACGTTCGAGGACGAACGTATAATTAAGTAGGAGAGAATGTAACGACCCGATCGGTCGTTTTGAGTACCAGCGCTCCGTTCAATAGTCAAAGGCCATGAACAACTTCATTTCGGGTATTATTACTTGTTTGTATGGTCGGAATTCAAATTCAGGAAGATCGAAGTTAAATTTACATGAAAATTCTCATTTGAGAAGCTTAAAGTTGTAGGATTGGAATTTTGAGTAAACGATCTCGGAATCAGGATCTGAAGGTTCCAGCAGGTTCGTATGATGATTGCGGACTTAGGCATATGCCCGGATTGGGTTTCGGATAACCCGAGAGCGTTGCCTATTGTGGAAGTAAGCATTTTAGAAGGAATTTCTTAAGTTTGGCTTGCAGTGCATTTCAATGTTATCAATGTCCGATTGGGATTCAGAGTCTGGGAATAGTTCCGTATGGTTATTCTAGAGTTGGGAGCGCGATTGGAAGTGAATTCTGAGGTCTGTAGGTCCTTTTGGAGCAATTTGGCTAAAGTTAGAATTTGAAGGTTTTTCAGAAGTTTGACCGGAGGTTGACTTTTTGATATCGGGGTCGGAATCCAATTCTGAAAATTGGAGTAGGTCTGTAATGTCAAATATGACTTGTGTGCAAAATTTGAGGTCAATCGGACGTGATTTCATAGGTTTAAACATCAGAAATAGGATTTGGACAGTTTAAAGTTCATAAATATTGAATTGGAGCGTAATCCGTGATTTTCGCGTTGTTTGATGTGATTTGAGGCCTCGAACAAGTCCATAATGTGTTTTTGTATTGGTTGGTATGATTGGTTGGGGTCCCGGGGGCCTCAGATGGATTTCGGGTGGTTAACGGATCAAAAATGGAATTTCGAAGAAGGCTGAAGGATCTGGTTGCTGGAGTTTTCGCTTTTGCGGAAATGGGACTGCAGAAGCGGCCCCGTAGAAGCGGTTGGGAGAGCTGCAGAAGCAGTTTTGTTCGAAGGACTTTGGATCGCAGATGAGTTCAAGGTTCCGCAGAAGAGGGACCACATCTGCGGAAGAGGGGATCGCAGAAGCGGAAAAAGGGGGCTGAGCCCAGGACCGCAGAAGCGGCTTTCGACCGCAAAAGCGGAACCGCGTAAGCGATAAAATTTCCGCAGAAGCGGAAATGTCTGGAGGCAGAAGCATGATTTAAGTTGCGAATTTGGTTCATTTCTCTCATTTCTCCCACTTTATTTGGCGATGTTTGGAGGATTCAAGAAAGGATCTTCATCAACAATGTTAAGATAAGTTATTTCTACCTATTATGAGTTAAATACATTAATTATGTATGGATTTTAGTATGAAAATGAGTAGAAAATTGAGTGTTAGAGGAAAATCTAGAAAGTTATAATCTTGGATTTTAGCCACGATTTCGAATATGGAATTAAGAGAAAATTGTATATTTGAGTTCCCAAGGTCATGGGCAAAGTTTATCTTCGAAAAATTTCGAATTTCGGGCACGTGGGACCTAGGGCATTTTGGTCAACTTTTCGTTCGGGGTTAGGAATTATTATAAATTGGGTTGTAAAGTTTAATTTAGAATATATTAATAGATTTATATGATCGTTGGCTAGTTTTGGAGCTTTGTGTGTTGGTGCAAGTCTTCAGAAGATGTAGAATGCCGGTTGTGGATCTTCCGAGCGAGGTGAGTCTCCTTTCTAATCTTGTGAGGGGGAATTTACCCCATAGGTGAAGTAAATGATTATATGCTCCTATTTGTGAGGGTTACGTACGCACGAGGTGATGAGAGTCCGTGCGTAACTTCTATCATGCTATTGTCTGGGTAGTCTAGGACCCAAAGAGCATGTTATACATGGATTATAGCGAACCCATTTACGGTTTGAATTGCCTAAATCACATTAAATTAGTAAATGAATTTCAAAGGGATTAAGCTTCATTTCTTAAAATCGTTAAAGGAGAATTGGTTTTATTTGAATAAATATTCCATGATAAGCTCTTATTTGACTAATTGAGCATGTATTATTATGTGTACCTGCGTCGCATGAATGATTCGCGAGCAGGGTATGTGTTTATTTATGGAACGGGCCGAACGCCTCGGCAAATTAAATAGATGAATCTATGGTACGGGCCGCTCGACCTTCGGCAGTGCACAATTTACATTCTTGTTGGAGCGGGTCGTCGACCTTGGGATGATTTGCGCATGTTTATCTGTTACTTGAAAATTGTAAATGTGGAATTGGCCCTACGTGGCTTGATATAAACTGATAAGATAATAAAGAACAGACTTTAGAAGCCCTTGATTTATTGTTGAAGGTGTTTACTTGTTTTTATGGCTTCATAATCAGAACTTTTATACAAATCCATGATTATTCTCGCACTTGTAGAATATTGCTTATTGACCTCTAGTGAGTGTCGGAGTTGGCCATCTCGTCTCTACCCCTTCGGGATTAGGCGGGATACTCACTGAGTACACGTTGATTACGTACTCATACTACACTTCTGTGCATTTTTGTTGCACAGGTATATACATACCTCTAGCAGCCTATTGGGCGTAGCAGCATGGATGACGCTGGGACTAGGTGAACTGCATCATTCGAGACGACCGCAGCCAGGTTAGTCCCTTCCAGTGTACTGTATTTACTTTCCATCCACTGTATTCCGGACGGATGTTGTATTTTATTTCTTTTATCAGTAGTTGTTCTTGTACTTGTGACACCGGGTTTCTGGGATGGTTTTCAACGGATTTGTTCTAATCGTTATTATTTAAATTTGAATTCAAGATGTGAACTTTTATTTATAAAAATGAAAGGAAAAACCTTAGATTTTCTAAAGTATTAAAAGAGGAATTAATTGATAATTTAGTTGGCTGGGCTGACAGAGATGTCTTGCGCCACCATGACCCTTAGTAGATTTTGGATCGTGACAATTGAGAACTTTGAATATATGAATGCATTCATCAAGATCCGCTTTAGCACCACATACCTTCCTTGAACATAGCATCAAACCAAGCTTTCGGTAAAAGAGAATTTATTAATTCTTGAATAGACATTAGTTTTCTCACCAAATTTTGATTTAAGGTTCTTGATCTAGCTAATGAATTTATATAGACATATACAGAGGCGGACCCAGAATTTGAGCGTGACGGGGACACCATTGTATGTTAATCACCAACGATAAAATTCGGCATGCAACTCTTTGAAAACTTAATATTATGATGACTTATAATTCAAGTATATTCAAAAAAAAGTTCTAAAGAAAAAAAAAACACTAAACAAAGTGAAATTTTTTTCGCAAAATGGATGCTATGGGAAGTGAAGGTGTTTGATTAAGCATGTTTCACACAAAACAATTCTAGCATTTTAATAAAGAAAAAAAAGGGGGGGGGGGGGGGGGGAAATCAAAAGGG